>VZTM01041130.1:7852-56782 GCA_013400555.1 Jacana jacana | reverse complement strand
CCTCCCGCAAAAAAAAATGGTCCCCTTCTTTTTTTTTTTTTTTTTTTTTTTTTTTCCCTAGGCTCTGTAAATACATAGGGTTTTTTTGTGATTCTTCCCCTTCCCCAAGTGGTTTTTCATTTTGGTTTTCTGTAATGTAAAAGGACCTTCATAAACCAAGATAAGTTGACATTTTCTCTTTCAACGTAACCCAGAAAGGAGATAATTTGGCCTTTTATTTTTCCCTTCTTACAAATATTGTTTGCATACAGAGAAAACAATTGTCTGTCAAAAGTGAAAATCAAATGGTGTATCAGCAGAACGTGAACCTGCTGAAACAACTTTTTGTGCCCTGACCCAGTGGGTTGAAGCTGATTGACACAGCTCAGTGTGATTGTTTGAAGTGAAAACAGAGGGAAGCAAAGTGAACATTTAACAAATAGCCCCTTTGTGACTGGCCTGTTAGTTTAGGAAAGACAGTTATTTTCTTACTCTAGGAAATACGCTTTTCCCTTTATACATTAACGTCACTTTACTTTTGGTTTATGTGCAGTTGAGTTGGTCAAAAGTCATAGGTAGCTTCTGTAACTGAAGGTAGAAATTGTCTTCCTTTCCCTGCTGTGCTGCCTGGTTTCATCCATACCTTGCCTAGGAGTTCAAGGTTTGAAGCAAGAATGTCTGTTTTTGGACTCATTATCTTCCTTCTGAATGTCAATTGAACAATACCCTTCTGGAAGGAAGAATAGCCAAAGTATAGCAATGTCTGATTTCTGCACTAAGTGATGACTTCTTGGCTTTGACAGAAATTTTCTAAAGGAAAATAGGATGACATTGCAGCACTTCAGCTAAGATTTTGATGTGGAATATTGTATTTTTTTCTCCTCCTTTTCTAATGGCATTCTTTTGTTTGCTTCAAGCAAAATAGAGAGCCAAAAATTGCATAAAGGTTTTGATTTACTTTATCCTGGCCAAGACAAGTAAATCAAATAAACCTACAAAATTATACAGCTCTCTACAGTTTATTACTTTTTTTCTTATTATAATGTTTTTTTTTTTATTTTTCTTAAGAACCATACAACTGAATTCTTTTGAGAGTAATAGAATGTAAAATCAGAAAAATGCTCAATAGAACAGAGACCCAGGGTAGAATTGCTAGGCTTCTTCCAGGGCACATGGTGGAAGTTTGACCTCCTGTTTAAAAGGAGTAGCTGAGGCCCAATCCAAATTACATTGAATCGAGTGGAAAGAGTCACTGCACTTTTAATGGAAAAAGAGCTGGGGCCTTTATTAGTAGCTTTAATATAGTGCTGTCTCAAGTGGTTGCATTCTACTGCATTCTGTGTTTGAATGCGACTGCCTTGCTGCAAATGATCCGGTTATTGTGATTGCAGCAGCAGCAAATTTCTTGAACAGATTACTATTTCAAGTAATGGCATGGAGGGAGAAAAATTTGTCTGCTTGAATATTTTTGTGGATGAAGGGTTAGAAACACAAAAGTTCAAAGAGGAGCTGCATTCCTTAGTTTTAACACATGCTGCTGTGTTCCAGGAAAAAGTGGGGTAAGGGGAAAATTCTCATGAAATAACTGATTAACTGATTTACTTCAGTTGGAGCTGAGGTGCTACAAAAGGTCCCGAGAAGGTAATTATGAAACCCTGATATGAAGCATTGTCTGGAAGAGGTGGAACACAACCTCTCATGTCATCCTAGCAGAAGAAATGTAGAGTTATCTGCTTGACTTTCTTGTGAATGATGCATCTAAATGCTACAGAGCAGTGCTGCGCAGAGACGGGAGCTCCGCAACTGCAGACAAAGCAATGCTGGTGTGTGGCAGGAGTAACTTATTCTGGTGGCCCTGTCTAAGCTCCAATATTGTTGTAGGACACCTAGTGTCACAGTTAATATGCTGCCTACAAACTGTTGATTGTTTCTTCTGTTTTTTTTTTCCTTCCTCCCTGCCCCGCCTCCAGGGAAGAAAGAGGACGTTGGTAGACTCTGCCAGCCCAACTTTCCTCCTGACATATAAGAATTAATTGGGAATGGTTCCCAGCCATAGATGTGAATTCCCATGTTCCCCAGTATAGTTCTACGCGGGGGCTAGGGGTCATATGAGTGGCTTCTTATTTTTTCAAATCTAAAACTGGCTTGTTTGAAGCCAGATTAAATGTATCTGGATGATGCTGTATTGCACGGTGTAGGTCAGGCTGTTCTGAAGCTTACTTGTCTTTTGTCTACTTGATGATTACCATATTTCTAGATTCCTTTTTTTTTTTTTAATTTTAAAGGCTGTATCCTGCATTTCTGTACTGAAATCAGTCACCAAACGGATTATAAAGTTAGGTGAATTCTATCTAGATGGTATTCTGACAATTTCATTGCCATCTATCTAGCAATGGAAATGCAATATTCATTAGAAAATCAGAAAATGTTAATATTTCTTTAACAAACCAAATCTAAAATCTGAAGTTTAGTTTTACTGTTATTTCACTCAATTGAAAATATTTAGGCAAAAGATCATGATGTGATGATGAAATTATAAAATTATATAAATCACTAAGGATCACTATTATTAGAGTCTTCAGATGTTTTAAAATTTAAAGCTTAATTTTGACTCTTTCTGATGCTTCAAAATACATTTGGATTTATGTTACGTTCACTACTGGGTAGATGGGTTCTTACATTCCCTTTTAAATAGATTAAATTGGGGAAAAGGACTTTATTGATGCATAATTCAGTCACTTGCTTCTTGATTATTTAGAACTATGAATCTTAAATAGACACATAGGCATCTTTCCATCACTGGGTCAGATGGGTGTAGTGTTCTCACTTAATAATTTGACTTGAGCATATCTTTCTCTTATTTTAATGTGTTTCATTTCATATCTCCAAATGATTTCATTTTTACCCAAATCTGTGGGTCAGTTCCAAAATTCACATGCTATAACCTTTCCTCTCTCCACCTCTACCAAAACGAGCAGTCATGTTTTATTCCTTGTTCTCCCAAGTGGGCTACTTTTGCCAGACATGTTTGATTTGTTCGCCTGCCAAACTCTAGCAAATGTCTTATGTTTTAAGGCTGATGGTCCTTTCTCTGCATGAATTCAGATGGTTCTGCAGGGTTTTTTTGGAGTGGTTTTTGTTGGTGGGTTTTGTTTTTTGTTCTATTTTTGTTTTGGGCCTTTCTTTTGGTTTTTACTTGCAGATTTTCTGAGTCTGAAAAAACATAGCAGCTAAAATGATCTTCAGCTAAAGAGAGGATTTTGTTCTGTTCTTCCAGAATGGTAAATGTTAAAATTCCCTTAAAGCAATTGGGAATTCAGAGCGCTGCATGGCAAGGTCTTTCACTTGTTTACAAAAGAAATATCGGCTGTCCAGGAATTTGTGGTTTCAACGCGGTATTTACAGCTAGCACCCTTTAACAGCTCCTCACGGTGTTTACATGACCTGTGAAGGGCAGAACTTATGTTCACTCATATTCTTCTACAATCAGTGTAATCCCAAAACCTGCCATGAAAGTTCGATTTCAGTAGTTCACTGCTGACATTTTTATGAAACTCCTCTGGGATATGGATTTTTACTTTACCACTGTGGGTAATGCTTATGTAAATCTGCTGGGGAAAATAAACCAAATTCCATCCTAGGCTGAAATTACTCTTTTCCCCTTAACTGTTTATCAATTCTATTCCATTCCACAAAATGATAATGATGTGGCTGTCCAGACTGTCATCTGAATATTGCAATGTTTATGGGATATTTTTCATACTGTTGAGACCTCAGCCAAAATAAACAGCTATGAGAAATAGTTTGAAATATTTTTGGTTTACTTTAATTTTGGTTTTAACATGAATTCAAATCTTTATGCTCCATGGTGCTGGCTACTAACTGCTTGTATAGGAGGAGCGGAAGGATTTTACTGATCATATTCTAATTGTCAACAGATAGGTTGCACTTTCTTCTATAAATCTACTGTTCCACTTTGTGTTTTAAATGCAGTTTTGCAAATGGAAGCGGGGGTGGGATGGAGGAAAACCTCTTAAATGAGCATTCAGTCAGAAGTTAGTGTGGAGAATTCCCATGATTAGACAGGATGCAAGTTTGAGGTGAGGTAGAGATACGGGAAAGAAGAGGATGAGAAGCAATTATAAAATCATAAAAGAATAGTTATTTCCAACTTTGTGAAATAGGTTAGCTTCAAAAGGGATTTTACTGAGAGTGGGTGTGGAAAGAGGAAGGCAGCAAAAAGCAGACTACATGAGGCAAAGGACAATTTTGGGTGTAGAAAGATGCAAAAGGCATAGGTAGCAATAGTAATTGAGACAAAATGATGCAAAAGAAACCATTTAATGCCTATTTAACCAAAAGAAAGGTGCTGGATGTGACTCATGGTGGCTTATGTGGATACAAATTTGACAAGATTGTCAAAACAGCCAAAAAGTCTTTACAAATCAATCATCTGTTCCATGTTCCTGAATCGTTTTTTGTTGGCAGTCTTTACAGAGGCCAGGGTGCTCTTTCCAGTTCCAGTTCAAGTCAGCAATGTTATCATTGAAAGAAACAATTGAGTTTATAGGTCTTTAACTTAATTGTGTCCTGTATATGTGCAAGAGTTGAGCTCAGTGAAGAGAGACGGTTTGGGAGACGGTGAGGGTTGTGTGGCAGCCTGTTTTCTATAGATGCTAACATCACTTGTACTGTACTAGGCAATGATTCTGGGTATGTCCTGAAGGAATCCTAAGAATGTGCAGGGGCTAGTGGGGCCAGCCAACCAGGTGAGGAGGAACATAGTGCACAGAATATGATATCTGTGTTTTCTGTTCCATTGGTAGAGGTGTCTGGGAATGACTATGAAAGGTGTCCGGTGTTAAGGCCTATTAAGAACTAATATTTTCTATTTTTTTCATGTTTAAAACCTTTCAAGTGAGTCCCTTTCACGCTACTTTCTCAATATTAAACACAAGGAGAAAATAGTGCTGCTAATCACAGGCAATAAACAGCCACGGACAAATAGAAAAATTGAGTAATTTCCACTGGTTCTTCTTTTCCTGTCTGTTAAGTCTTATGTCACAATCTAGTTATCAGAAATGGCAAAGAAAGGAGAAGACAAGAAGATAGAAAATATTTCCCGTACTCTGCAATTTTGCAGCCTTGTAACAGTGAAGTGAAAAGAAAGATCTAGCATTTGTGAATTACCTGTGGATTTAGCACTTTGAAGTTGCCTGTATTTTGGAGGCACTAATCCTGATTGTGTCTGCTGTCATTCAAGTAAAATCATGTAAGAGAGAAAAACTTTGTGGATGACCTTATACCATCTGGGTTAGTGAATATTTTGATTCCAAAGTGCTTTGATCCCAGAGCAACTCCAAGTTCCTACTTTGAACCTCATGCAGCCATTTACAGCCGTGAAATGAGACCAGATCATTGCTGTATCATTTTACTCTTATCTCAAAAATGTATAAATCATCTATAAGACAGTAGGTAGTAGAACCCTTGACCCACTCTTCTTCTTCAGGGAGTAATAATAATTGTGCTAATTTAAGATTAGCAATATTAGAAATGGCTATTGAGCATCTCTTAAGTACCTAGAATCATTTAGCTTAGAAAAGACTTTTAAGATCATTGAGTCCAACTGTAGATTAAAAGCTGATTTGAAGTTTACATCTGGTGAATTTAATGGATTGAATCTCCTGCTTTTTCCTGTTTTGGGGTTTTTGGGGTGTTTTGTTTTTTTTCTTCCTCCCATTTTTTTTTCTTTTTTTCTTATAAAAGAGGGAAGAAGATAATTATATAAAAGAGATGTGCAGCAAATATAAACAAAGGAGTGCTGTAACCCTTGAAAGGGTCAGTGGAGTGTTTAGTTCTTTCTGGGCAAGCTCTATGTAGCTTGAAGTAGAATATTTTGGCCCAATATCGAATTTTAGGGGTTTTGGTAAGCATTTAATTTTTAAATAAGGCTCTCTGATAGACCTTTTGCAGTCCCAACTTTTTTTTTAAGCAGTGTTTATTAAACATTTCCTGTGAGATGTCCTTTCCAGAGACTTACATTTTGGACTCAGTTTTGTTTACATGTAGGCAGTAGTATGTAGAAACTGGTTTGCATGTTTCTCTATGGTGAGTGTTCCTTGGGTATTTGCATTAGGGACAAAACCAAAAAACTACCCATCTCCAGCTGCTGTGGCATAAGAAGTTTAGAGGCCAGCATTTTAAGGCCACTTGAAGTAAGGCTACAATAGAGAGAGTGCTGATGAATTCTGTTACCACCATTCAAGTTTACCATTCTCTTGTGCCAAAGAGTGGATTAAAAAAACAGTGCAGATAAAGCCTTCAGCACTTTTCCAGGCTTTGATGTGTGCCAATTCCCTATGGCAAAGTTTGCCAGGTTCAAGTGAATTGTTTGAAGAGATTTTAAACTAGGGGTGACATTAGACCAAGTGATCAAATGGCTCCTTTCCTTCATGAAGGTACACTGGAGTGTGATGAAACTATGCATGTGGAGAAGTCTTATAATATCAGGTGATGAGCAAAAGTGGTTTAAAGATGACCTTTGAGCAGGGCTTAGGATTTCAGTGAACTACTGCCAAAACAGATATAAGTTATCTGCAATTTCCTTTGGCTGCATAATGCACAAAAGAGATGCTATAATTGGTGTTATTTAGCAAGTATGGTAGGTAGGTGCAAAGATAATGATCGAGACTATTTTTAAGTGTGTCTGCTGAGCTTGCTACACAAAATTTACAACTGGATAGTACTCCTTAGTGACTGAAATTTGTATGTAACCTATAAGAGGATGTAAAATATTGCAGACTTTTAATCTAAAGGAAAAACAATTTTAGCAGTGAGGAAAGGGGATGTGTGCTGCATAACTCATCTCTTGCTATTTTTATTCCTACTAAGATGGGCTTTGTCAGGATAAAAAGCTTAAGACTTGTCACAGAATCAATTTGGAACCCACCAGCAAATGAATCATTACCTGAGGAGGACATGTTTGAGAGTATGTGTGGGTTTGTTTAAGAAAAATCAAACTTGCTTCCAGACTTGTAAACAGATGACACTGTATTTGCACAGATAGGTTTCAGGACACAGAAGAAACAACCAGGAGTCAGTGGTTTGAGGCATGAGGCAGACTTTTGCAGATGCGCACAGTGTTTGTGTTTGCATGCCAGCTTTTCTGTCCTTGCAGCAGGAAAGTGCTGCAGAACCTGGGCTCTAGCTTCTCAAGGTACGCCGATCTGTGGCAGTGTCTAGAATGGGGCCTCTTCTAGGGTATGTGATGGTTTATAGAATCATAGAATGGTTCGAGTCAGAAGGGACCTTAAAGATCATCAAGTTCTAACCTCCCAGCCATGGGTACGGACACCTCCCACTAGAGCAGGTTGCTCAAAGCCCCATCCAACCTGCCCTTGAACACTTCCAGGGATGGGACAGCCTCAGTCTTTCTGGGCAACCTGTTCCAGTGCCTCACCACCCTCACAATAAAGAATTTCTTTTCTAGTATCTAATCTAAATCTCCTCTCTTTCAATATAAAGCCATTACCCCTTGTCCTGTCACTAAAATTCCTGACAGAGTCCCTCTCCAGCTCTCCCGTGGGCTCTGTTCAGGTACTGGAAGGCTGCTATAAGGTCTCCCCAGAGTCTTCTCTTCTCCAGACTGAACAAGCCCAGCTTCCTCAACTGGTCTTCATAGGAGAGGTGCTCCAGCCCTCTGGTCATCTTCATGACCCGCCACTGGACCTGTTCCAACAGGTCTGTGTCCTTTCTATGTTGAGGACTCCAGAGTTGGACACAGTATGGCAGATGGCATCTCACGAGCACAGAGTAGATGGGTAGAATTACCTCCCGCGACCTGCTGGTCACACTCTCTTAATAAAGCCTGGGATGTGGTTGGCTTTCTGGGCTGCCAGTGCACACTGCCAGCTCATGTTGAGCTTCTCATCCATGAGCACTTCCATGTCTTTCTTCTCAGGCCTACTCTCCAGCCATTCTCCACCAAGCCTGTATTTGTGCTTGGAATTGCCACATCCCAGGTGAAGGACCCTGCACTTGGCATGGTTGAACTTCATACGATTTGCACTAGCCCACCTTGCAAGCCTGCCTGGGTCCCTCTGGATGGCATCCCTTCCCTCCAGTGTGTTGACTGTGCCACTGAGCTTGGTGTTGTTGGCAAACTTGCTGAGGGTGCACTCTATCCCACTGTCCATGTCTCCAACAAAGATGTTACACAGCACTGATCACAGTACTGGCCACTGAGGAACACCACTCATTACCAACTGTCACTTGGACATTGAGCCATTGACCACAACCCTATGAATGTGGCCATCCAGCCAGTTCCTTATCCACTGAGTGGTCCATCTATCAAATCTATGACTTTCCAGTTCTGAGACCAGGATCTTGTTTGGGACAGTGTCAAATGCTTTGCATAAGTCCAAGTAGATGATGTCTGTTGATCTGCCCTTGTCCACAAAATCTGTGGCAGTATTGTAAAAGGCCAGCAAATTTGTCAGGCACGATTTGTCCTTGGTGAAGCCAAGAAAAAGTCTATCACTGTACCGCACTCTGCAGCGCTGGATCAAGTACTTTTGGCTTTTAGCTTTTCCAGAATGCACTTTCCACTTGTAAGTGGAGCTGTTCATTCCTGTCTGGTATTTGCCTCGGCTTTGCAGGGTGGTTTTCCCTGATCTGTGCTGTCTGAGCACATCAGGGCATGCGTATGGGGATACCTGCTGGTCTGTTTTTTCAGGTGTGTCTGAGTTGTTCTACTTTCCCCATGTCTCATCCTCTCTCTTGGCTGGTGAGAGCACAGGAATATGTGCTGACAGAGGTCTCTATATGGTATTTCCAGGTGCCCTAGTCAGGCAAAGAGAGCTGCTGTTTCTTTCGCTTCCCACTCTTGTCTGCTTGCCGATGGCTAGTGCTGGCCCTAATCCATTGGATGTGTGCTCAGCTGTTTCCAGTGCAACACACGTACAAGATATTATGGGCCCTGATATTTTTGTTCCAGTTCTTAATTCTCCACAGTCCTGGGACTCCACCGAGGCAGCGAGCTCGGCCCCATGTAGCAAAGCCTTCTGGTGAGGGAATGCATGTTTCTCCAGGGCCAAGCCATTAACATTTCAGCAAGCTCATTCCTTGTTTCTGATTCACCCAAAGCTGCAACAGTACTGCTGAGCTCTTATTTTCTGATGAGCTAAGATCTACCAATATATAATCCAAAGTTGTTGTAAAGAACTCGGCATATAAATATAGAATAGATTTCCTTTAAAAATACTTCACAGAAAACTTGAAAGCACTCTGTTCTGAATGAGGGATTGCTTTATACTTGCCATGTCTAACAAGAAAAGATGAAGAATTTAGTGATTCTATGGGGATGACTGTAAACAGTCATGATGTTAGTTAATGGTCTATATTGTGCTACCAATAAAAACATAATGAGCTAGTTTCTTTTCTTTTTCCTGCTTTATAGCACTTCTTAAGTTAGCAAAACAGTTAATTGACTGCCCGATAATTCAGAACATGATTTTCATCAAGGTGTTTACTTTCTCTGAAATTTTGATTGTGAATAATGTATATTTGCTTATAATAAGCTTTAAAAGGTTCTAACTGCTTTCCAAAAAGAACCCTGCATGTCAGCATTGTAATAAGATGAAGGTGTCAGTCTGACAGTGCTACTGTGGTCTCTATAAATCTGATCTTGCTCTTTCTCAAGGAAGTTGGGCTGGGAGATGTTAAATATAAAACAAGGCAGGCTGGAGGAGCACAACTGCTTTGAGCAAGAACGTGTGCTTTATGTGTTTTGGTTTTCGTTGGTTTGGTTTTTGTTTTAATTCTTTTTCAGTTCTTTATAATGAAATATTCATGCTTTATTTCATTAGAATTGTAATTGGGTCACATGCTTCTGGAAGGGGAGACTGCCAGTCATGACTGAGCTGTTAGGTCTTCCTCAGTGTTGGTTCATTTTTTGTTTTACAGATTTAATTGATTCCAGATTCCCTTTGCGCACTGAATACAAATGTATTCTAAGGGTAAAATCTGCAGTCCAAATCAGACATGAGTCCTCTTGACTCAATGGGAAATCATTCTTGAGTAAGAGTCGTAGGACCAAACCAACAGAATCTGTTGTGCTTCAGGGAAGTAAAAGCACAATTATCTGCTTTCATATCAGAACTACTTAGAAAAGCATTAACACTAGAAATTGCTCAGATAAGCAGCATCAGCTCTTTAAGTTTTGGCTCCAGTTTTACTTCCTTTCTAGTTGCACAAAAATCCCTGTGGGTGGGGTGGAGTAAAGCTCTTTGAAAACTGAGTTTGAACTTTTAAAGTTTTTTCTCTGTATTTCCCAAATCCTTCATACGGACATTCCTTATTTTCTTTTATTACTGCCTTTTGAGTTGCCTCATTCCAAGGAAGCTAGGCTGAGGGCAGGGAAGTAGGACACACTTCTCTGGACACATTCCAGCACCTTATTGTCTTTCTTGCAGCGAAGGGCCCAAAACTGGACACAGTACTCAAAGTGTGGCCTCAGTAGTGCTGAGTACAGGGCGACAATCACTTCCCAAAGTCCTACTCACCACACTGTTCAAGATACCAGCCAGGATGCTGTTGGCCACCTGGGCACACTAACTGGCTCATATTCAGCCAACAGTTGACCAACACTCCCAGGTCCTTTTCTGCTGGGCAGCTCTCCAGCCACACTTCCCCAAGCCTGTAGCACTGTATGGGGTTTTTGTGACCCAAGTGCAGGACCCAGCACTTGGCATAGTTGAACCTCATCCCATATACTTCAACCTGTCCAGATCCCTCTGCAATGCCTCTCTGCCCTCAAGCAGGTCAACACTCTCATCTAACTTGGTGTTGCCTGCAAACTTACTGAGGGTGCACTTGATCCTCTCATCCAGATAACTGATAAAGATATTAAACAGAACGGGCCCCAGTATTGAGCCCTGAGGGAGCACCACTCATGACTGGCTGCCAAGTGGATTGAATTTTAATTCATAACTCTCTGGGCCTGGATTGCAGCCAGTTTTTTTACCCAGCAAAGAGTGTGCCTCCCACAGGCAGCCAGTTTCTCCAGCAGAGTGTGTGAGGACAGCATGTCAAAGGTCTAGGTAAGCAATACCCACAGCCTTTCCCTTGACCACCAAGCAGGTCACTTTGTTGTACAAGGAGATAAGTTTGTCAAGCAGGCCATGCCTTTTGTGAACCTGCACTGGCTGGGCCTGATCTCCAGAGTGTTCTTTATGTGCCACGTACTGGGGAGATGATCACTCAAAGAAGTTTCTTTTAAATGTAATACACAGCAAGGGCCTGAAATGGGTTTCTGATTCAGAGTAGCTTTGACACCCTGAGTACACTGAGTACACGCTTAGCATCTTGTAAGCAAAGGTGTTGCAATATGTAATTTGAGAATCTCAATTTTGGAGCTATGGAAATCAATAGGATGTATAATGGGATATTGCTATTTTAATTTCCACGTGCTGTAAGATTTAATAGTTTCCTTTAAGAATTAATTCAGCATCAGGCCTAATGCTGCATTTAATGTGTGTTGTGAGGATGAGAAGAACCACTGCTGCTATTGTTGCCCTCACAAGTTTCAGATGTTTTTTCTAGGCTATTTCTGTAAGGCAGAAAAAGCTTCAGTCTGGCTGTATGAATTCAGTTATGAGAGCACGAAAGAGTTAGTTGGATTCAGGTAGTCACAGTAAAACCTTTACTGAAAGATCTAGGTCTAGAAGGATGATCCTTAGAAGGTTTCCGGTCTTGGAGAGGAGACAGCTGGAAGCAAAATTGCCTTCTCCAGCTGTAGCATAGCTTGCTGTTACACATCTTAAAAACTGGAGTTGGTGTAAGAGAACACATTTCAGAGACTTTATCAACATGTGTCATATGAAGCTGACAAGTGACCAGGAACACTGAGGTAAAAGGAAAATTAAAGGATTAACTGCTGATGCCATTCTTCTGCCTTTCTGCCCACCCTTCCCTTTCTCATTTAAATAAAAGATTTTGACTGTGTAATAGAAATCACACTGTATCTAAGTGATGGATGCATCTGCTGATTGGCTCCAATATTCTACATCTGTCTTGGACAGAAAAAATTAAGTAAATTTCTCTGAAATTACATTGTAAGAAGTCTCCAGATTCCCCTGAAATTTGGCACAGCTGTATCTTGCTTTCCCCTTTTTTGCTTAAAAAAAAAACCCAAACCAACCAACCAACACCCCAAAACAACCAAGCACCAAAGTTACTTGAAATCAGTGAAATGGGGGGAGGGGGATCTCTTTCTATGACAAGATGATCTGATTGTTGGATGAGGGGAAGACAGTGGATATAATATACCTGGACTTTCAAAAAGCATTTGACAGTGTCCCCCAACAAATTCTCATGGAAAAGCTGCCTGCTCATGGCCTGGATGAGCGTATGATCTGCTGGATCAAGCACTGGCTGGAAGGATGGTCCCAAAAAGTGGTGCTCAATGGAGTTAAATTCAGCTGATGGCCAGTCACAAGTGGTGTTCCTGAGGGCTCAGTATTGGAGCCATTTCTGTTTAATATCTTTATTGACGATCTCAACAATGATATAGAGTGTACTATCAGTAATTTTGCAGATGACACCAAGTTAGGTGGGAGTGTTGATCTGCATGAGGGCAGGGAAGCTCTACAGAGACTTGGATAGATTGGATTGATGGGCCAATATTAATGGCATGAGCTTCAACAAGTACCAGGTCCTACATGTGGGTTACAGCCACCCCATGCATTGCTACGGGCTTGGGGAAGTGTGGCTGGAGAGCTGCCTGGCAGAAAAGAACCTGGGGATGCTGGTTGACGGGTGGCTAATTATGAGCCAGCAGTGTGCCCAGGTGGCCAATGGCATCCTGGCTTGTATAAGAAAAAGTGTAACCTGCAGAAGTAGGGAGGTGATTGTCCACCTGTACTCAGCACTGGTGAGGCCACACCTTGAGTATTGTGTCCAGTTCAGATGTCAGAAAGCAGAAGCTGTCTTGCCACTCACACTAGCATTAGGGAGAAACCAGCAATGTGCATACTCCTGCCAAATTCAGTGCAAGGACTAACATTTAGCAAATAGCAGTATCTCAGGACACTTGGTCTAAACCATATAGTTGTGTAAGTTGTTTGGCAAAGAAATAGGAAAAATGGAACTTTATTTTGACAAATATTTGATGATGCAAACTACAAAGCTCTGGTTTATTAGGTAAAATTAGCTGTAAGATGAGATCTCTCGCTAGCTTTTTGACATTAAAGAGGATTATTATCTTAATGTCAAAATTCTATAAAATAAAGTGTGATTGATTTATCTACTTAATTTTTGCTTGAAGCATTGTAGTTATCTTCTAAAAATAGTATTTATGACTTCAGATGTTAACTGGTAATAGTTATTGTAGAAAAATTAAATGCATACCAGAATTTTCTGCCAAAATAATGTAGTAATGAGAGAATGTTCCAGTGTCCTTACAGTATTCAATAAAACCATTAAAATAGTGTTTCTGTTACTTAGACGTAAAATAAGGAGAGGGTTACCTGGAAACTTGAGCGTTCATCTAGCTCCTCTTATCTGGAGGCAGGATTGACTATATCTATGTACTTCCTGACAGGAAGTTTATCTGTCTCTTTCTTAAAGATTTTTAGTAATGGAAATTCCATAGTCTTTGCAGCCAAGCAGTCTGTTCTGGTGTCTCACTTATACCACAAGCACATTTTTTACAGCTCTCTAACATGAGCCTGCATCTCTGCGGTTAAAGGTCATTTTGTAGAAGAGGAAAATAGATTCTTTTATTTGTAGGAGCAACTTCCATATATTTAAAGAGTTACTATGATCCACCCAAGTTTTCTGTTTGTTAAACTATTCATTCTTAACATTTAACCCAGGATTATATTGACATACAGGAACTGTAGGGTAGGGCATCTATCTACTGATTTGGAGTACTTTAATTATAGGTCCTAATTATAGCTGCTCATTCTAGGAGATACTTATTATGTCACCGATGATTGTCATGCCAAAATGGGAGGAATAAAAAGTGTGTAGAATATTAAAAGCTTTTAAGCATGTGACATCTGTGATTGTGCTATTTTAATAACATGGCGTTTCTGTAGTAATCCTAGGTACATATCCTTCTTTTGTTGAAAGTTTTGTGTGTGATAATATTGAAACACAGTAGGGATTGTAATGTTCAAATTTGTATGAATGTGGGCAATTTTGTAATAGAAAGGGTGTGAGATATGGGAGATTATTTTTTTGTTTACAAGTAGAATCATAAGGACCCTGTTTATTAACAGGTTGAAGGGGATTCAATTAAAGATTGCAGAAAATATTGCAATTAATTTGTAATTAGTTCCAAGTATTAGGCAAGTCTTTCCAGCTTCTACAGATCTCTGTTTAATTTCTCTTTATAATGTTGCAGTTCTTAAAGCCAAGAAAATTTCATGTGCCCTCACTTTAAATTCAGAGGAAATTGCAGTTTGAAGTTATGTACTAAATTATATTGAATGCATCAAATTTGCCTTTGTGTTTGGCTTCTTGATTGGTTTTGTTTTCTTTTTGTTTTCATCTGGGAATAAAAGCAAAATGTTCCTAAAAATTTATATGACTGAAACGAGGCACTACAAATAAAGTATATGATGGAAGCAGAAAGATCTCCAACAATACTGTTTTGCTGAGTATCCCATGGGAGATTGTAGGAATGGAGACTTGATCAGTTTGAAAGTCCAATTATATTAAAAACCAAACCAAAAAAACCTCCCAACCCTAGCCTGGTCCAAATGGGAAATGTAAAAATGACAACATATTTGAGATCTGCTAAATCTAGGGCTAGGAGTAGCTGTACTCGGAACAGAAAATCACTGCTAATCACTCAGTGTTTAAAGCAGTCTTTCTGGATGTAAGATGGATTTCTCTTAATTTACTTCTAAGAGAAGTATAGCCACAAGCAACTTCAATGAGCTCTCCTGACTTTAGGTCAGCATGTTGAAGTGGGCTGAAATACGAGTTCAGAGAAACTCATCTGTAAGATCCAATAATGTGTTACACACTGTCTCTGTCCTCTCCTCATTCTTAACGTTTTAAAATAAAACATCAATTTTTTTTCTTCTGCTGCTTTTCCCTAGAAGGCAGAAGCCAATAAAAAAAACAGTAAAACATCTACTGTAACTTCTGGTGTGCGCAAGCTTTGAAAAACCTCGTGAGCTTCACAGTTGTGGCATTCAGCTTCTTTTTACCTACCATACTTATTTTTGTGGTACCTCAGTGGCCGTAACTGTTCACAAACACATTTTTCTCTTCTCTGTGGGAGTGGCAGATTCGTCACAGGAAGACCTGGATCTGGGCCATTCTTGCACCAACAGGAAATTTGGGATTATTAGTACAGGGTGGGAGTGGAGATGAACATGAAATAGGTTCATGTATTGGATGTTGTGGCTCGTAGAGAAAGGAAGCTCATTGATCTGCACGCTTTAAGTGCCTGCTGTACATGTTTTCAAGACACAGGAAGCCAATTGATCTCTGAACTCAGTAGGTCAGCAGTCCTTGCAGAGTGGAGGTCATGAGCGACAGGCTTTCCTTTCAGATCCGCACCCAACGCACAGGAGTGTTTTAATTATCGTGGTAAATCTTGAAATCATTATTCCAAAGAATCGTGTCCTTTCAACCTTCCTGTTTGTGGTCATTCCCTTACAGCAATTTACGTTGTTATATATGAATGTACATAGTAACCCAAATCTGTTTCCAGTAGAAGTAATTTGCTAAATTAATCATAAAGCTGTTTTTAGTAGTATGAAATTAAAGGTGGGATTCATCTGAATAAATGTAGTCAATTACAATAGATCCTAAAAATGGTTGTGTATCCCCACAGAATATGAAAGGAACTTGTAGTGGTCAGCTAAATATATATATATACAATGCAGATTTTCAGATTGGTTTGTTATAGGGTATTTCTTGGGTGGTAGTGGTAAGGTTGAGTTTGAGAAACAAAAGAACGTATCCTACATCTGGAAATTGGAGCTGAATTCTTAGTTGTAATTGTTTTCTTCTGTAGAGCCGTGTGTGTGTGTTTACGTATATATGTGCATCTATGCAACCGTGTTTGTATAATGAAGCTTAGTCCTGAATAGCTCAAAGAAAGTATGAACCTGTAGGTGAGTATAAGTGGAAAATATAGCATAGGCCTAAATACACGCAGAGCTACTGTCGTGGACAAACAGTTTCTGCACTGTAGTTGTATATTCTGAGCAAAGATGGTTGTGAAACATTTTGAATTGTTTGGTAAAAAGCATTTCTTCTTTGAAAACAATAATATTGCTAACAGTAAGCCAAGTTGCATTTATTAAATTAATGCAATTTCAGGAAAGTAATTAAAAATCCAAATTGCTGTTATTGAATTAATGTAATTTCAGTGAAGTAATTAAAGTTAAAGCAGAAAATTACTTTTCTGGCATAGTATCAAGCTATAGTTTCAGGAGGTATTATCCCAAACACTTGAATAATAAGCAGATACTTAGAAGCGTATGCAATAAATAAGTGAACTCACAAGCAGAATTTTGTAGTGGTGACTTATTAAAGATAGCCATAGAATACAGTCAGGAGAATATAACCATGGATATTTAAAACAACCACCCCTCTGGTATTTCAATAAATATAGAAAATACTGGTGCCATCTACTGTTGGGAAAATATAGAAGACAGAGAGATCAACCGAACAATGGAAAGGAGCATTAAAAGAGAGAAGTTGTATAATTCCCTCCCTTAATATAAAACTGAAGAAAAACGTCTTGAGGAGATCAGATTATTTTATCATGTTTCTGATTTCTTACCAAGGAAGAAGTTGGAAAATACTGAGAAAATATTTGGAACCTCTTTAGGGTTCTGTTGGTTGGTTGGTTGTTTTTTATCCCTCACACCGTGATTTGTTCAGACAGGAAAGTCAGGACTGGATATGTGTAATTTTGCTATTTGGGGATTGGAGTTTGTCTTGATAACTTCATCCTGGTTTTCTTTACCTTTTAAATCTAATGAAATCGGTTCTTCAGCTTGTACAAGCAGGTGGTATTCAATTAATGTTACTGATGAAAACCCTTACTAAAACATGGCTGAGAGGAATGCTCTTGCTCTTTTAAAATTATTTTTTGTTTTACGGAACACGTTTCCTTCTTTGGATTCTAAGAAAGCAGATGAATGTTGGAGCAGTATGAACAGCATCAGCAACAATAACAGAAATCAAAAGGGAAGGGTGATTGTAATTAATTGAAGTTTTAAGAAAAAAACAAAGAACAGAACCTCTCAACATGAGAAAACATTTGTGGAATTTAAGAAATTCAACTCCTTGGCTTGTTCAAGTGAGCTTAACAAGCAGCAAGGAGGCAAGCACAAAGTGTTTCTGTGTGCATGCAGAGAACTTTAAGGACTCTCCTGCTAGAGGTTTAATCTTGCTCATTATAGTCTGGGCTGGGTGGGATTTTTTTGTTGGTTTTGTTTTTCTTTTCCCTTTTAAGGTTATACCTTGGTTTCACTGAAATCAATGGCAACTCTTGATTACTTCAGCCAAGGTAGGGTTTCGCCTGTAGGTTACACTGAAATACGAAACTGTGCTCTGGAGCACAAGCTTTTGTTCCCTTACAACATAGTTTTATGGGTGACTTTGTTAATATGACTAGGATTTAATTTAAAGTTTAGGGTCAAGGAGGTGACCACTCTGTCAGCGTCAAGATTGGACCTTTGAATTTATATTTCGATTTTGTTTCTTTGTGCCACTGGGAGCTTGCCTATAAAAGTCAATGGGAATTTAAACATCACTGAAATAAATGTACTGTACAGAAACACAGGTAATGTGTCAGGTTTATTGTAAGAGGACTATAAATTTCAGGAAAAAAATCAACCAACCTCAAATGTGAGTACTGATCTGCTTGTGGGCAGAAAAGCATTGCAGAGGGATCTGGGCAGGATGAATGGGTAGGCCGAGGTCAATGGGATGAGGTTCAACAAGGCCAAATGCTGGGTCCTGCACTTGGGTCAAAAAACCTCATGCATCGCTACAGGCTTGGGGAAGAGTGGCTGACAGAAGTTGAATGCTTTGGGTATTTAAAGCCCAAGTAATGTGAGGAGTTCTAAAAGTGTCAGATTATTTTCTTTGCTAACTGGGCACCAAATCACTAAATATGTGCTAAATAAGCTCTTTCCATCTTCTGTTTCTTCATCTGAAAAATGCAGATAATATGATTATCTGCCTTTAAGGAGTCTTGTGACAATAAACAAGTATCTACGATGTTGTTAGATATTATATCAAGGAACACTAGAAAAAATCCACAGGAAAATGAATCGTGTTTGCAGAGCCTGTTTGAATGGAATATGTTAAACTAAAGCATATGGTTATGCACTGAAGAAGAGAAAGTCATCTTCTGTCTTTTTATTGAATGAGTGTTGCCATCCAACTTTTGCATTAAAATGGGCAAAGATCCTGTAGAAAAGTTTGTATGTGGTCGTATAGTTAAGAGTGACAACATAGTGCACGCATGTGGAAGGCTATCACTTAATTAGGGCATTCTATAAGTTTTTGAATGTGTTTTAAGATGTAGCTGCAGTTGCTGTAAGTTCCTGTGTTTTTTTAATGTTTTGTGCCCTCTTGCTTTTACAGCCCTGTTCCCATTTAGTTTGTATATGTTTGTGTTGCAGCTCCGTTCCAAACACTGTTCTCTGTTAAACTGATGGTTTAAGAGTGAATCAGTACATATCAATGCATATAGACTGTGAAATTGTGCCTTAAAATGACTCAAGGCAAGCTTAGCAAAAAAAAATAAAATTCTTACTCTAAATCTGTTTCCTTTACCCAAGTAATTGATGATCAGAGATAGTTTGAGTCTGTGCCAGGAGTACAAATCACTGCTTAGATAGCTCTCAACTGTGAAATTGGTCAGCCCATCCAAGGTCTATGCTGCTTAAAATATTGCGTATTAAATATATTTTCACCTATGTGTAAAATCTGAATAATAGTGTTGTATCTTCCTGTGACTCTTCAAGGTTTTTCACAGACTAATTCCCGTTGAGGACTTTGGTAGTACAGATAAAACTCGCAGATTTATCTTTCTGTTGTGTATGCTTTACTTTTTAGTGTATGCTGCAACAAAAGCATTTCTGTGCTGTAAGTGTGTGGCTTTTTGTTTGAATGTTTTAGCGTTAGCTGTTGTTCAATTTTTGCTAGCAGGAGGTTAATTCGGCAGCACTGTTGCGAAGCTGTGGTGGTGTAAAGGCACAGCACTGATCTGCGTGTGTGTGTAGGGACAGGCTTCTGCTTTGGTTGCTTTTTGCTGGGTGGTTTTGTGGTCCTTTTTGGTTGTGAGTTTTTTGGGTTTGTTGTTTGGGGTTTTTTTACCCTTTTCTTTGTTTTGGTGTGTCTCAATCCTTCAGGATTAGTTCATCTATTGTATGCTGCAGAAGTACTTGTTTGTCCCTGGGGAGATAAGAAGAATTTTAGGAAGGGTATTGTACAGACTCTGAATGCTAGTGATTAGTGTGTGAAAGGAGATGGTTCCCAGCCTTGATTGAAGTGAGATGTGATTTCCAAGGTATGACTCAATGACTTGACTAGCATTTCTCAACTTGGATGGGAGAAGTCTGTGATAGTTAAAACTTTGGCACAAATCCAGGTTGAAGTCTTCAGTGTTGTTAAACGAGTGGTTCAACTGAAGGTGCAATTCATTGGTTGCTAACCTAATAGCACTGTGTTGACTCTCAGCAAAGTTCATGTTCTTTTAAACAACAAAGTTATGTTCTTTTAAAAAGAACATAAATATAGTTTTGATTTGTTTAGTGGTTAAGGTTTCAATCATTCTCTATCGGTAATGAAAAACTTCATATGTGTCATATTATCAGACTTTTCTGATTGGTATGTTTCCATACAAACTTCTGTGCTTCATTTGCATAATGATGTCTGAGGCAGACAGGTAGAATTGCAAACTGAAGTAATTTTTACCCTAATTATGTTGAAGGTATTTTGCCAACAGGTACGCTAACCAAGTATATCACAGTAATGCATGAGTTTGCATTGGTTTGCACATTGAAATTGTAGGTTTATTATATTATAACACCAGTAGAAATCTATCATACATTTGCTGCATCTAAATACCAACACAGTAAATTTACCTCGTTCTCCCCCTGGCCTGAGAAGGTTTCTTAGCAGTCCTGTTGACTGCATCTGGCTACAAATTTAAATAGTAGGCATTATATCTGAAGTGCGAGAAGCTCCTGGAAACCATCAGTTTTGAGTTCTTGTAGTAGATTTGCATATTTAAAACTCTGGAATTGAGTTAGCAGCAGCTGAAGTCAATGCATGTCTCTTTTTCAATGTAGCTTTCTCCGATGATTTTTATTCTGGTCTAACTTGAGTGAAATAATTTACAATCAAAATGCCTAGGTTTGGTATATTGTTTTAGTATATTCAATACATATTTTTAAGGCTATGCATTTGAGCTTCAGATCCCACCAAAGGGTAAAACGTGATAATGTTTCTGGACTTTTGGGTTTTTGTTGTAGAATGCTTCCTTGCTTTTTGAGAAGTGATTTTTCTTTCTTAGTCAATAGAAATTGTTTGTGCTGGTGGAGTTGGGGAGGAAAAGCTTTAAAATATTTTGTCATTGGCTTTAGCTCAGAGCAAAGAGATTTTGGACTATATTGTACCCAGACGTCTGGTGAATGAGCTGTTTGTTGCAATGACCGCTTTCCTGTGACTCCGCTCTTAGTGTATTTTCAAACAGCAAGGTGACACTACTGTGGGAAGATTTGTCAGGTTTGGCAGCAATTAGCATCACTGGGAGAGGCTTAGTGGAAAGCTCAGGGTCAAACTGATTTCTTTTCTCTTTTCCTAGGGAGGTCATCCTTGCACTGAGGGGTTGAGGCATTCCTGGGTTGAATGGGAGAGGACAGATTTTTGTGCTTTTCTAGACAATTAGAGGCCTTTAATCTCTGAAGTTCTCATCCTGCAGCTTAGGTGAACATTGATTTTCACTGGAAAAAAAACATCTTGGGGGAGAGAAAAAGCAGGAGAGACTGCATTGTACTTCATTTGTGAGAACTTGAGTTAAAATCCCAAGCAGATCAAAAGAGAATGTGTTCAGTGGACCTGGTATTTAAGTGTTTGTTTTCCTCCAAAGACCAGCCAGCTACTGGGTGGTTTTAGCAATGTCCAGTCATCAGAGTCCTGGCCATGAAGCACCAATGACCTTGCCAGTGCAGGAAAATTTCTTGAGCAGTATTTGAGGACTCCTGTTCAGATCCTTTTCTCTTTGTGGTCGTGCTCAGGTTAGTGATTTCCCACCCCCCTCCCTTGGAAATCTAATGCTGTATTTTTAAAAGGGAAAAAGTAAATTGAGAGGTAGATAAAAGAGATATCTTTTGGACACCTCATTTGAAAAATATTACTTTATATGCAAAGACTGAAATTAAGCATGTTAATCTTTTATTAGACTAAAAATTTCCTCACTCTTCTCTGCCAGTATAATGGTAGAGCTGTTCCCACCATATCTGTCTGCATGGTGTGTAAAAGGAGGTGATATTGCAAGTAATTGTTTTGGTCTGGGAAATGTTCTATTCAAATATAATTAAAATAACTTTAGGATTAAACAACTGAGTAAGACTTATTATTTTATTAAATTAACTATTCTCTTCACTTAAAACCTTTCTTTTATGAGTAGCTGTTTCTGGAGTAATCTTAGCAAAGATTGGGCAGTTTCTGCTTTGTTGGTGAGCTATTCTGAACACTCTTTATAGTATATGTTCCAAGATTTTCTTTTTTTTTTAAACATTGAAAAAAATAATCAGTTACTGAATGAATTTATTTTTTTTTACAAAGCTGAATACTGTACAAACCCAGTAAAAGAATACACATGAGGGTTACTTATTGGTGAGGTGACCAGAGGAGCTGTCAAATAAATGATCACAGCATGTGATGACACATAACTCTTAGGTTTTCCAGTTGGTTTGGATCATTCTTGCTTGTTGGCAAACTAAAGTGTTCAGAAGCAGATCAGATAATTTCCCCATGCTCTTTTTGTCAAGAAGGAAGCTGTTGCTATTTCTTTTTCTCCCACAGGGGAACTGAAGAAGAAAGAAATCAGATGGTCTAAGTTTTAGATCTGAATGCATAGTTCTGGCTTCCTGTGTTCAAACATGATGTTCTTCATGTATGAATTACTTACATGTAGTATATAGAAAAACTGAAGCCTTTACTCTCAGGGGTTTCCTGAGGACAAGGGCTGGAGAGCTTTTGGTGGGGTCAGGATCAGGCTTGTTGAGGGGAGCCAGGGTCAGGCTCAGCCTAGATGGCCAAGATTGTGAGGATGGGGTGGACCAGGACAGGGGTACCTGGCTTGTCAGGGCTCATGGTTGTGCAGGGCTGGAGATGGGGCCTATGGCTCCTTTGGGGCAGGGATTTCCAGCCTCTGGGGCTGTCAGTTGGGTCCTGGGCCATGGGCAGGGTGCGGGAAAGGAGCATTAAGTCCCGTGAGTGCACTAAGGTGCTGTATTTGAAAACCAGCATCTTAATTTCCCACAGTGCTGCCAGAAATGTAAAATAACAGGCATTACTAATGCTGGGTAAAACAGAGCCGTTAACTGTCCCAACACTTGCAAACTGCATATCACAAAAGCATAAGATGAATTTGGGGAACTGAGGTAAACTCTGTACAACATAATTTTACTCATTATAGAAATTATTGATAATAAACATTCCCACTGGCTTGCAAATAAGCACAGTCTTGTAACTGACTCTTTTCTCTGAAGCAATTAGAAACTCTCATAACACTGTACAATAACATTTCAGAGTTGAGCAAGCTTTAGAAGATGTCTGAATGAGCCATCTCATTTAGATACGTGGCTGTGGTCCCTTCAGTAGCTCTGGCAACAATTGTTCTGTAGGTGGACTAGAGACTTTCTTCTTGCTGCTTGAGTGAGAGCACATAGCTGGATTCCAGCTGTGCTGAGTTTGGATAGGAGTGGTTTATGTGCTCTCACACTCTCAGAAGATTTCCTGCAATTTATGTTGCAAGTTGAAGAATGCATAATGGTACCTTTTCAGGAATGAATGCTTATTTGCAAAAGGTTTAATTGCAACCTTTAGATAATTTCTATCTCCTTAAACCATGTATTTGTCTTAATAGTCCATATACATCACTAATTTTTAAGCATAAAAACACTGACTAAAATAGGGGAGGGGGGACACACTCTAACCATTTTAAATGAGTACTTGTTCCTACTATGAGCTTGATAGTGTCTTCTAAAACCTAGAATATGGAATTATTGGAAGCATTCTGTCTTGTTTTATTGAACTCTGTGATTCATCTCAGACTCAAAGAGCTTGTATTATCAAAAGCCCTGGTTAGTCTCTTCCTTAATATTGCTGTGCTTAAGTAAAATGGTATTTTGTCTGGCATTTATTGCACAGAACAGGACATCAGACACACTATGCTTCTTCCTGAGCAAGAAGAAAACAAACCAATAGTGTCTGAATTCCTGATTTAGGGAAATTGACTGATGCCACTGAACTACAAGGCAGAAACTGGGTTGGGGAAATTTGACCTTAGATGAAAATCAGTGCTCTGAAGAGCAGAGGCATCCCAGGAGGCACTTAATGGAAGTCTGCTTTATGTCTCTCAGGTTGTTTAACGAAAAACCCCTGTCCATAAATTACATTATTATGCAAAATGTAGAAACAAGAGTGGTGAAAATAAATTGACTAGATCAAAAAAATAAACTAGCCTAAACCAGAATGATTATGTAGTCTAATAGCTCTAATAAAATAATCATAGAATCACAGAATGGTTAGAGTTGGAAGGGACCTTAAAGATCATTGAATTCCAAACCCCCTGCCATGGGCAGGGACACCTCCCACTAGAGCAGGTTGCTCAAAGCCCCATCCAGCTTGGCCTTGAATACTGCTAGCTTCTTGCCACAGAAGCTTGTTGCCACAGCTTCTCTGGGCAACCTGTTCCAGTGTCTCACTACCTTCACAGTAAAGAATTTCTTCCTGATATCTAATCTACATCTTCCCTTTTTCAGTTTACAACCATTATCCCTTGTCCTATTGCTACACTTTGTTATAAAGAGTCCCTACCCATCTTTCCTGTAGGCCCCCTTCAGGTACTGGAAGGCTATTATAAGGTCTCCCTGGAGCCTTCTCTTTGCCTGGCTGAATATAATCCCAACTCTCTCAGCCTGTCCTCACAAGAGAGGTACTTCAGCCCTCTGATGCCAACAGCAGATGTAAAAGATATCAAACCTGACCTTTCCGGTTCTAAATGTATTCCAAATATACTTTGTCACTAGTTTGAGTTGCAAAGAGAGCAACTTTTTTATAGTTATTTTCTGGAAATCCCTCTAATAACTGGAGAGGTCTGCCTTTTCATTCACTGTTCTCTAAATTATTCTGTCAGTCCTTTTTCATGTATTTATTCCATTATCCCATCTCACTTCACTGTATCACGGCCCTTATATGTGTGTGTGATTGTAAAAATTTAGCTGTTGACTTACTCCTTGTTGCCTCCTTGCTGGCACGCTGAACTCATGGGCATGATTGCCTTTTGAATCCTACTGGGAACAGAGTTTAAGAACTGCATCTTTTGACTAAAATATTTTAATTACAGAATGGTCATTGATCTGAGATTTGGCTGTGTCCAGTCCTTCTGCATTGGTAGCTCTGGCAGGGGGCTGTCCTGCTGGCTGTGAGGTCCATTGGTCTTGTGTTTATGTTTGTTCAGAGACCATTCAGTTAATTTCCCTGTCCTTCAGGAGCTCAAGACCTGCCTCTCCTTCATGTGAAGAGCACTTGAGGATGAGTTTGTCTTGTGGTGTGGCTCAAGTTGCCCATTCTTGCCTCAAAATGAAGATTGTGTCAGAACACTGAATGCCCAATGTCCTGAGTGGCCCTGGGCAAGCTTACAGGGGACCCCTGCTTGCACTGTCACCTCAAGGACCAAGGGAGATGGTGGCCCCTGTGGTTCCTGGCTTACCTGCCCTCCTGGAGTAGCCATGCTCTTGGTGGTCCCTGGCAGGCAGGCAGGTGCCTAAATCCCCTTCGCTTCTTTTGAGACTCTTGTCACAAATGGCCTCTGCTTGTTCCTGGAGTTCACAGCCCTTCACTCCTATTGTCCTAAGGAGGTTTTATAACTCAGAGAAAACCCATACAGAGATTAGACAGTGAGCTGGAGGGAAGGTAACATTTCATCTGCCTAGTCTGCTGCTTTTTCAAGGGCTTTTTGCCCCTGCAGAATCCCTGTCAGCCCTCAGGATGAGGATGTTTTGCTGCACCGAGAGCATGATCAGCTTTATTGCTTAGAGCAGACCTGTACAGAAGCTGCATAATATGGCTGAAAGCCCTTAGGGCAGTGTTTCTTCTAGTGGAGTGCATATCATGAGCAGCATGATTGATTCTTATGCTTCCAATCTTTGGTGCAGATACTAGAATGAGCATTTCCAGCATGGCAGTAGATGGATCTTAATTTGCGCACACAGCTCTCTTCTGGTTTTTCATCACTGTAGTTTGGCAGCCTTCATTGTCGTAACATGTGGCGGTCTTGGGGAAAGAAAGAAATTATTTTTTCCAAGCTTGGAAAAATGTAATTTGATATTCTACATTTCTTTTTATATATAGAAGATGTCTTTAATAATTTAACGTGTTGAAATAATTGTGCTAGGTAGTAATGTGCTGTTCCTGCCTCACTTTACAAAAGGCACTTCCTGCCTTTCACCTTGTGCCCAGGTAGCCAAGAAGGCCAACAGCATCCTGGCTGGTATCAGGTATAACGTGGCTAGCAGGAGTAGGGAAGTGTTTGTGCCCCTGTAATCAGCACTGGTGAGGCCTCACCCGAGTATTGTGTTCAGTTCTGTGCCCCTCACTACCAGAAGGACATTGAGGTGCTGGAGCGTGTCCAGAGGAGAGCTACCAAGCTGGTTAGGGCTCTAGGGAACAAATCTTTTGAGAGGCTGAGGGAACTGGGCATGTTCAGTTTGGAGAAGAGGAAGCTGAGAGGAGACCTCATCACCCTCAACAACTCCCAGAAAGGAGGTTGTAGAGAGTTGGGTGTTGGCCTCTTCTGCCGAGGGAATAATGACAGGAGCAGAGGAAATGGCCTGAAGTTGCAGCAGGGGAGGTTTAGACTGGATATTAGGAAGAATTACTTTACTGAGAGAGTGGTCAGGCACTGGAAGAGCCTGCCCAGGGAGGTGGTTGAGTCACCATCCCTGGAGGTAGTTAAGAAATCTGTAGATGTGGCACTTCAGGGCATCCCGTAGTGGCCGAGATCGTAGGGAGTGGGTTGTGTTCTTGTGTATGGTTGGACTTGATGATCTCAGAGGTCCTCTCCAACTGTAACAAGTTGTGATTATGTGAAAGGCAAGGAACTCTGAGGAACACGATGACAAAGCATTTGAGGGGCTCCATAAAGTCAGATATAAGTGTTCTGTGCATTGACTTCACATATTAGCAGGTGGCAGACTTGTTTTTGTTTTGTTTTCTTTAATGCTGCTATTTGTAGTGCGTGTTTGCTACGAGATAGGACTCATCACAGGATATTGTGGGTACTAATTTAACAAGAGTTAAAAGGGATATGAGCTATGGGTCAGGAATTCGTTCAACTGCAAACTGTTTTGAAATACAGAGTATGCTATAATACAGTATTACACTATTTTCACACCATTATTTCGGTATCCTATCTTGGTACCTGTTGGAGACAGGATCTTGGACTAGGGGATCTTTGTACAAATGTTTATACTGAGCCAGAGCACTTTTTATGTTATGTTCTTAAGATATTCAGGGCAAGGTATATGACAGGCAAAATCATATTCCCCATCCTGAGTGAGTTAAGTTTCCTATATAATCATTTCACAGTGAACCAGACATTCTTTCCTATGATATTTGACTCCATTAAAGGTGAATTGTGTTGCTTTTGTGTAGTGTAAAAAACCATGGGACCTTTTGGCCTCAGTGCCATTGGAGAGGTAATTACTGTTGTTGAACTGCACTGGTTCATTTCAGCATAGCTTGATGCATGTAGTGTATATTTTGCTTAATATTTGTATAAAACCTGTAATCTTAAGTAACGCATGCATTTCTTCAGTGCACAAAAGTTTACAGTCTGTTAAAACGAACAATTTGGAGTACCACATGGTTGGAGTGATGCAGTGTGAGCAGTGACAGCAAAGACAAAGATGGATCAAAACCACTAATCACTGTCATTAGGAAAGTGTTGATGAAGGCGCTCTCTGTGCTTTATAAACACCCAACAGAACAGCTCAAAACTTCTCATTTAACACTTTTGAATAATAACTTAGATTAGTCATCCAAGTCTAGCTTTTGCTTTTGCTGAGTCTTTCTGCCTTGATGCTGGCAGCAGTGGTTTTAAATAGAGGAGAGACCCTGAAGAAAAAGCAAAAATAACTACTTCAGTCATTCTTCCTCACGTTGCTGAGTAGTTTTTCGTACCACACAGAGTTGCTTTGTCCAGAAGAAAAAGCACACAATTGTAGTTGTTGGCTCAGGTGTGGAGGGTTCCCTGTTTTCTGCTTTCTTTCCTTGATCAGGTTACTGCCAGTGGGGCAATGAAGAGACACCTGTGTCCTTACAGCTGTCTTGGCAGTCATTCATCTGGTTGGAAATCTGAACTTTCTGTACTTGAGCCTGAGCACAAAGTCATAGTTCAGGGCTACCTTCCTTCTTCACACCAGGCTTCTCAGGAGATATGTTCTGAGTTCTCACCCCTTCAGGGGCAACACTGATCAGAGGCTTCACCTCTTGATTTTGAACCATTTCCTTGGACCAAAGGAAGTTCAGAGGAAAATTGAGTTTTGTGTTTTGGAAAGCCGAGACATCTGTAGACATCTGGAAATGTCTGAGTTCAGTTTTGTTCACTTTTCCACAAGGGAATCATGGGGACAGATTCCCCAAAGTATATAAAGAGGGCATGCGGTCCAAAAGATAATATTTTTGGCACTTTTTTCTTTCTTTTGCAATTTAGTAGGGAGGGATAATCTTTTGGCCTTCAGTTACCCTTCTGCCCTCCCAATGAATGATGGAGACTGCAGAAGAAAGAACAAAGCACGGATCTTAAGCTGATTTCCCAGGAGGTATGTACTCAGGGAAAAAAGGCACCTATCTGAACCGTGAGATTAAATGGCAGCATTTATGTGTGTGTAGTTATTCCTCCAGGAGGAATTGCAAGTACTGTGAATGTGTACTTAAGAGGACTACCAGTATAGCTGCCCCAGAAAAGCTACAGCCACTTCTGTTTTTCATGTTGCTTGGGAAGCTGGAACTGAGAGTAAAAGGCTTTCTTGTCACTCATGAAAAACTAAAATAGTATTGAGCTGTTTCCACAAAGTACCAGTACCACTGTGAGTTTCTGTGCCCTTATGTCTGGATCAGTAGCACTACTGCTGCTGACTACATTTTTTTTTTAATTTTTTTTATTCCTGCTCCTCTCTTCCCATAGCAAAAGTGAGCAGACCTGATACAGAAAAAGAAGTGGCCTTTTGCGTCCAACGTTTTACTAGCCTACCCCCCTGTCTGCTCTATCTCCCAAACACACATAGTCTTCCATATCTTTTTGTGAGGCTACAAAATTTATCAGTCCTGGTTTCTGTACTCCTGATTTACATCACTGTCTGTGAAAAGAGTTTCTTTCTGGTTTTTAACTTGGAGGTATTTGTTTTTTTTTTTTTTATGTTAACCCTTCCCAAATGGCAATTTAAAGCTGTAACTTCAGCTTCTGTGTCTGTACACTGAAAAAAGTCTCTCAAAACCAATCTTTTGCCTTCAGCCTAATACTAATGAAGGTAAAAGCCTGAGATATCATGTAACATTGTGCCCTTGCTTTCACAAGCAATCCAACACTGGTGCTCAATTTATGATTTATACTGTTTCTAAATAAAAACCCAAACAGCTTCAGTAAGAGTGAGATACAGCTGTGTCAGTATGTTGTGTATAGTCTTCCACATCCTGTCTTCCATTGCAGAGTTTTCTCTTTGAAAATGATATATAGGCACTGAAATTAGATGCTCTGGCAAATCCCAGCTCTTAGTGCCAGAACAGAAAACTTTGCAGAAAGCTTGAGGCAAACCAGAATCAATCACAGTGGTTTGTGAGGCTTGTTTTTTTCTTTCCTTCTCCTATCTGTCAGAAGGGAGTATGTATTGAGTGGCAAGTCTGAAGCAGTCCCCAGAGCAAACCAAGAGGGAGTATCACTTTGCAAGCGGTTTCTGGAATAACTCCAGATGTTAGAGCAAGCTGTATGGCTCCTGACCCACCCTTCCTGGCCTTGCAATTAGCCAGGAGCTTTCAGTCTGGGAACAGACAGCTGACTATAGCTTCAGACAAAAGGAGGGAAATAGGCATTGTCCAGAGGGGGGAACTGGTGGGGCTGTACAAGAATCTTGCTACAAAGATTCCAGAGGAGTAGAAGCCATGCAACATGGATGTTGGATCGCAACAATGTAGGATCTTTCAAAGTCTTTGAATAAAGCTGTGAAAAGAAAACCAGGATTGCATATGTAAATACTTCCAAAAGAGGTGCTGTTGTTAAATCCCCACTCACTGTCCACATCTCCTGCAGTGCACAGGTGGTTTTATTAATTTAGGGTGTTAACCTTTCTTTGCCCTATGCAAATATTTTCCTTTGATCTGAAAAAATATTTCTAAATAGGTAAAGGTCTGTTCTGGTTATTGAAATATTAAAATCAGTGTTTAAAAAAAATAGAAGATGGAAATGTGTACTGATGATGGTTACTCCCTCCAGAGCTAGAAGAATAACTATATTCTCTTTGGTGCAATACCATGATTTGTGATGAAAATGAGACCTGGTATAGTAAGTGCTGTACTAGGAAGCTTGGATGGAATATGTAGTCTGTTTTAGTAGAAGCTGATCTTGGAAGAATGTTAACTGAAGATAGTAATTAAAAACCTGTGTCAGAAACAAAACTATAGCTCTTAAGGAAACCATCTGGGAGTCATAATTTCATTTGCAAGTGCGCTTCAGTAAATTGGTGCTCATATTAATCCTCTCCAGTAATAACTCCATACTGTGTCATACGACCCTACTGGCAGAAGTCAAGATCCTAAATTTCATCCGTTTTTAAGGGATTTACCTATTTAGCTGGCAAATGGTCCTTAGCCATGTGTTATCAGAAACAGTGAAATTAAATAATTTGGGATCTGGGCATTGAATAGAGAAGGTGTAATATCCCCTGAATCTCAAAAGACCGTTGTCATCTCTCACTAATAACTGTTGTTAACAGTATGGTAACCAGTGTGACCAGCAGGCTTTGCATGAAGAAACTGGAAGTATCCCATTGCAGCTGAGACAAATCAGCATCTTTCTTGGCCTAGATAGCAGTACCGAGGAGAAAACTCACTGCAAGGCTTACAGGGAAAAGCCTGGCCAGAGAATATCCTCATTGGATTGGAAGTCAACTTGATGCCCTTTTACTTCATTTTGTTTTGGTTTTTTCCTCTCTATAAATTCCCTATATATTTTTTCCCTGTTATAAAACACCTTCTGGTCTCTTCAAGTGTTGCAACTCATCTGAACGGGTGATATATGGTATCTTGCAGATCAGAAAGGTTGCTGCTATATATCTTCACGTAGCTCTCCAGAGCCAGATAAAATACAGGAAAGAAGCAGCAGCAGTAATATTCATGCCTTTTTACTGAGAATGCTCTGGCTCATGGTGCTGATTAGTAAGAGAACAGGATTTTCAACACAGCTCTTTCTTCATTAGGGAGAGTTAAGTAATCAAATTCATCTCTCAGTTCTTAGCATCTCAATATAAATACCTGCATGAAATAGTGGTCCCTGTCACAAACTTTATAGTGAAGCTACCAAACCTGGCTTATTCTCCTGTTGGAGTCAAAGCAATTATGTGAATATATAGTGTCTGGTATCTTTGTGTTTGGATGCCTTGGTCCTGTTGCTCCATTAAATTATTTTTTTCTCATATTTATTAAAGCAGTCCCTTTAAATAGGCCTGTGTTTAGCCTATTAAGGGAAAAGAATCTGCTTTAAAAGTTAGTACATCCCCTTGGAAACCCTTCTGGCGGCATTGCCTACATGGATTTATAGCTAACATGTACTTTCTGGTTTGTCCTAAAGTAAAGCATTGATCATTTGTTGAGTTGGAAGCCTTCTTGAATGAGACCCAGAATGATACTTGTACTTTGGAAAAGTCCTCCTAAGAGCCATAACCACTCAGTAAATGTGATAAATATTTATTTTCTCTTTCAAGGATAAACACTAAGATCATCAGTGCTCTTCCAGAATGGAAGTGGGGAAATCATGTGTTCTGTAATGGGATCTGCTTGTTAAAATGTCATGGTGTTCTGCAAATTGTAACACTTGCATTTGCCAAATTACTTACAATGGTCAAATGGTGACAAATTTGACCAGGTGTCCTTTTCAATGGCCAGAGCTAAATCAGAACACGTAATTCTTAATTCTGAACTGTTCATATTTAAAGACCAATTATGTTTTGCATACTGGAGTTAATGATGCTGTGAATATCCTCTTTTGATAATTCTCCTTATATCATTACAATGAAGAATAAGAAAACTCTGCTCCCTCCTTCACTCACAAGATATGTTTGTTCAGTCAACCTAGATAGCATTTACAGGTTTATAAATGTGAATTTCTATCAGAAGTTGTCATTGTATTACACTCAAGGCCTGTTGTGCCTGTGATGTGTGATAAGAAGCACTAAGGCAAAACGCACCAAGTATGTGTAACTCCTCTGTATGTCAGGAAAACGGAGTTCTGGCTATAAAAGTTGTATCAATGGATTAATTTCCAGAAGTGCTTGGTATTGTTATGATGGAAAGCTGCCATCCATTTTAATGGTTCTGCACATGTTATTAAAGGAGAGAGAGAGAGAGAAAGAGAGAGAGAGAGAGAGAAAGAGAGAGAGAAAGAGAGAGAGAAGGAAAGAAGGGAAAGAAAGGAAGGAAGGAAAGAAAGAAAGGAAGGAAGGAAAGAAAGGAAAGAAAGAAAGGAAGGAAAGAAAAAAACACCACAAAATGCAAATCAGAAAAGTATATGTAGTTTACAGTTGTACTAGAGTGGGGGTCTGTGTGTTGTTTTGTGAAGCGACAACTGCAAAGACTTCCAAGCAGAAAGTATGTAGTAGTGTGCGTATACCAGTGTCTTTTGCATGGAAAAAACCCCGCATATATTTTCCTCAGCGATTCAGAGGGTTTCTGAAAATTTGTCAATTTTTGTGCTAAAATGTTAATGAGCATTAGTAGCTCATTTCCATTCATCTCCCCTGGGGAAATGGGACTTTTCCAGTGACACTTTCTCTAAATGCAGGTAATGGGATGCAGGTGATAACTTCATGATTCATTGTCCAACTTAAGCCAGATTTGGCAGAGAGATGAGTTTCCCATGATTGAGACATTGCAGGCTTTGGGGAAAGGGAGAGGCAAATACAAAACTTCAGCGGGAACACAGTAATATTAAGATGTTGGAGAATTCACATGGGAAAGAGCTGGTGTAAATGCCCCATGCTGGACTGGTACATTGCCAACACTTTTCTTGTTCTGACTTTTGTAAATAAGAGTAGCAAATGTAGAGGAAAACAAAACAACCCCATCAACAGTTTCTCGTTTGTTTCTGGTTCTAGAAAAACTCTCTCTTTCACAGGGAGCCAGTAGTACAGCTGCAAGCAGCACAGTGAAAGGCCTTTGCATTGTTTCTTTTGGAACATATCTTTGTTTCTAACATTGCTCCTGACGTTTGTAAACATTACTCCTAGTGCTTGTTGTTTTGGGGTTTTTTTATTATATTTTTTCCTAGGTAAAAGATAAAAGCTTATTTTTTAAAACGCTTATTTTGCTTATAACTTAGGTAATAAATTCAAGCCAAAAGGCACCTTTCATCTTTAAGAATGCATAAAGACATTGTAAAGAGATGTGTCAATGGCATCTTGGGAGTCTTGTTCCGGCCTGTGGGTAGGTTCATTCTACAGCATGCACTGGCTCCTGCAAACTCATCATCCTCTCTGCCTCTTGATTCCTTTCAACAGGGAAGACATTCACAGACAAATGCCGCCTCAGCCTTCCTCACCATTGACTTTATTCAACAAGGGCTACAGGGGAATCCCTGCTCTGGTGCCTAGAGCTCCTCCTCCCCTTCCTTCTTAACTTTGCAGACACCAAGGTCGGTTATTGCTCTCATATTCTCACTCCTCTCTTCTGGCTGCTGCCATGCAGGTCTTTTTTTCTTTTTTTTCTCTTTTCTTAAGTATGTTATCCCAGAGGCGCTGTTGCTGACCGGCTCAGCCTTGGCCAGTGTTGGGTCCATCTTGGAGCTGGCTGGCATTGGTTGTCAGACACTGGGGAAGCTTTTAAAAGCTTCTGACAGAAGCCACCCCTGCAGCCCCTCTACTACCCAAACCTTGCCACGCAAACCCAGTACAGGTATTGTCTATGAATGCTGTCCCTTTAGCTGACCTCCTTCATCATAAGAAGCAAGATGATCTCTCTACCAGTATTTGTCTCAATTCAGGTGTCTTTTGCAGTGGCTTACAAATGTATGAAGCCATTTTTTCTTGCGCCTGCTACCATATTCGCATCTGTACCTCCCTTAATCATGTTGGATGCAGAAATATCTCTTAATAGAATGAGCATCATATTTTTCAGTGTTGCTGCAGTCCCATCCATCAAGAACTTTATCCATCATCTAATTGTATTAACCTTGAGTGATTTCCATAGTTCAGCAGAACACAAAAGAAAAAAGCCTTTTTCAGTTCTGTCTCTATTTGAACTGTTTCTACATTTAAATATATAGGCAAATAAGCACAGAGCCAGCCAATCATATATTACTACCTAGAGTAATTTTATTGGGTTTTAATATTGATTTCTGTTTCATTTGACCGATATTTAGTGGGCAACAAAAGAAATCATATTCTTCTGGGACTGCCATTGACCTCAACCTGGAACATATTTTCAGAATCCATCTCAATGCTCTTGTATTAAAGATATTAACCAAGGGAACTTTTGCAGCCTATGTATTTCATTGCTACTATACAAGGCTGGTAAGTCCACGCAGAAAACAGAACAGTCTCCACCAGCTATTCTTTCACTTGGAGTGCATTTCTCAGGATAGAATCAATGACACTTCCAGCCCAGTGTCATCTGGCCACTTCAAATTTACCAGGAATTTGAAAGAAAAGGTCATGAAACCTGCTGAACAGAAGATGAATCAGTGACTCTTTCTTGTATAGAAGACAGAAATGCATTATTTAGGGCACAGATTTGAAGGAGAGAATCAAATTTTCATAAAGATTAGGGGGGCAGAGGAGTGGTGTGTCTGTCTTTATGATCCCAGAACAATGTTACCTTATAATGTACATCATCTTACTCAGATTTTGAAACTAGATATTTGAGAGAATTCTATTCTTTCGTAAAAAAACATATCCTATCCTCGAATTTTGCTGAACACTTTGTATCCATTTTCTAAAGAACTTGTTTAAAAAAAACCTAAGCAAATAATACATAGGACTTTTAGAGCCTTGGGAGCTCTGTTTGGAGGCATTTGTCCTTAATTTAACCCATCGTTGATGTAATTATATGTGCAAAAATGATACATACTAAGTCCTTAGCTTCACTGAACATGAGCAATGTCTTTTCTTCTGCTGTTCCAATTAAAACAAACCTAATTCAGTTGTGGCCTGTAAATCCATCAAGAATGTTGCAAGATGTGGTTATCACACAATATTGTAGCATGCAAACATTAGTGAATGAAAAATTCCCTTCTCATACACACAGGTGTACCAATGATTGTGTCGCAGCTCAGGATCATTGAGCTCCTGGGGTTACAGCAGGAAAATGTTTTGCTATCTCTGCCATGCTGTAATTGCTCTGCTTGTTGAATACAATGGGCAAGGACAAGAGTAAAAATTCAGGTCTGTTTTAAGTGCTTGGATGTCATACAAAGATGCTTTTAAGTAATCTGTTATAATAGTTGTCTGTTTTCATTCCAGACACTATAAATGCTTATGGTGGTCCTCCTTCTGACATATTCCTTTCATATCTTTCACCTTTCACTTTGCTGGAAATGGGTTCTACACAAAGTGGTTTTAATTTCTTATTTGTAGTTAGTGTTAAGAAAGTAGAACCTGGTATTTGCCATTTAACTAGTCACTGAACTGAATAAATAATTGAATTCAAAATGGAGAGTTATTTAGGCATCAAATTTGTTTAGTAATTTGTCTTCCCAGTGCCACTGTGTGCGTATGTATTTTCTGCATAACAGTCGGTTAATCTGTTTCGACAGCTACTTAATTTTACCATCTAGGATATAAGGCTGAGTGCCTATTAGAAAGTATTTATTGTGAGGCGCTTGCCTGGGGCTAGTTTCTTATTTAAATGAAGAGCCGTCTGAAGCACAGCAGCTAAGTGAATGTACCTGGGTGTGTTTGAAATACTGTGCTGTTCCTAATACTGTTACTAATCAGAGAATGGCATAGAAATGAGACAAAATCAGTGTGAATGTGGGATTCTTGTTTCCTTCTGTTTTCTTTTGAAGAGGAACTAACTAGTCTTTGTTCTCCTCTCCTTTTATTATATCTCTTCTTTTAGAATACTATTATTTTAGCTACCCCTGTATGCATTTAAAATGCCAAGTCTTCGTAAGGTGCTATGATTTTAGAAGTTGCACAGTTTATGCTACTCTGGCTGATCAGAGATGGGCTGTTGGGTAATACTGGTTGAGCATTTGAAAGAAAAAAGAACCACCAGCTGCTTCTCTCATCTTCTTTATCCTGAGAAGAGAAATGAAAAGGCTAAACTAGTGTTCAAATGTGCAAACGCAACAGGAGCAAAGGGTGCAGCAGCTGAAGGAGCACCGTGGCACATGGAGTCCAACATGGCTGCCTCTTATGTCCAGCCAGGGCCATACAAGCTTCTCGCAGAATCTCTCAGTGCAGACACAACTAAAGCTGTTGAAATACAAACAGTTGTTCCGTGTGCCAAGGAGAGATTAAATTATTTTGCATTTTGGTCGTACTCTAACATCACTCTATTGCAAGCATTTTTAATATTTCAGTGCTCAAAAAAGAACCAGAAATGTGTTGATCCCATTCGGGTTGGGGGGGCAACAAACCCTCCAAAAAAGTGGACTATGTTTCTTGCCTGTGACCTCCAAATTCTCAGTTTATGGAGGATTAATGACCAAAATGTTTAGAGAAAGAAAATGTGTTTTGAAGAAGCATGTGTTTTTCTATCAATGCATCTCAAATCTAGATAAAAGTAAAAAAACGTGTGTGGTGCGAAGAGGGGATGGGTGAGGGTAAATGTCTTCTGTTCATATAACATCTGCTAGAAGGGAAAAGATAACAATTTCTGGAAAAAATATCCTTGGTGGCTGACCTCTAAGCCTATTTTTAGACTCTATTTTTATTCATTCTTATTTTCTGACAGGTGACAGTTAAAAAGCCATCTTATTTCCTACTGAAACATTTTATTCCTTTTTAGTTTGCTTTCCAAAGTCTTAAAATGACAAAGATATACTAGTCCTGTCCTTGCAGCATTTAAACAAAATTGAATGAAATGTGTATATTATCTGCAGAGAAGCTATGAGAAAGGACAGCCATAAGGAGAAGTCTGTCGGCAATTGTTTGAGCTATGATATTGCTTTACATTGCAAACTCAAATGTAAATATTGCATCTAAATAAAAATGCTACAGGGAGGAGCCATGAAGACTGGCGAATAACTGAGAAAAAGAAGGGGCAGATGGGTACAAAAAACCCAAACCAGAGAAGAATCTAAAAGGTGGATTCTGGTAGGGCATGTGTGACAACAATGATGGAAAAAATACAAAATGGAGCGGTATGTGTAGGAGAGAACAAGAAAGGAGAAAATAATAGATTAAGGGAATGCCAGAAAAACTGTAATAAAGGAGCAATGGGCAGATGAAGGGAAAATTTATTTGAGATAAGACTAATTTAAGCTTTAATAGGCTAAATGGGGAATTAAAGCAATAAGAAAATAAGATCCACACTTGGGGTAAACTAGCATGTTTGGCAGTTGATGTTTAAGAAATATTGAACATTGTATGTAAACTTTCTCAAATATATTAGTAATCTTCTTGTACTAATATCACTTAGGCTTGCAAAAATTTTTGCTTTCAGGGAAGGCACTACAAAAACTATTTTTTTCTGGACAACCCCAGCAATTTTGACTTTTATTTATTAAAAGGCTAAAAGCAATTAATGAAAATGCTCTGTTAAGTACTTGCTGTTAAAAATTTCTCTTAACGTGCTGTTTCTAGGATTTCATCCCCTGTAGCTTTTCAAATATCCCAGAACTGGTAGAGTACCCACAACTTCCCTTGAGCAATTATTTCACAATTTGAAAAGATAACTTCTGAGCTCAGCTTCAGTCCTTGTCTTTTACTCAGTTAATTGTACATCCATGGCCTAATGTAAAGCAAATCTCTGTTTTGGTTGGGTTTTTTTTTCCTTTTTTAATTTGTCTCTGGCATAATGGAAGCAATTCCTCCCCCTCTCCCCACCCCCCCTCCGAGAAAAGATATGCTTGGACATTCCTTTATGGCAGCACTGCTGAAATAGAGGGCACAGCCCCCAGATTTGTTCACATTGGCCAGTATTTCTTGTGGCCAGATGGAGAAGCTGGTGGGTTTTTACAGCAAGCCCTGTGCTACTCCAGCACTTCTGTCAGCTTGGACATGGGCGATGGTTGTGTTGCAGCCTGTCCAGTGGATGCTTTAAAGGTGAGCTGTGCTCCAGCAGTGGAATCAGCAAGCCCTAGGGCTGGCTGTGCACAGGGCCCTGGCAGATCATGGGAGAAAAGGGGAACGTGTGTATCCCAGAGCCCTGATCCCTCAGGATCTAGCAGCAGCTCCTTAGCTCTCTGCTTCCAGACTAGAGCATATGGGCAGGAATGGCCCACAGAGGCGGGAAAGAAGCAGAAGGCAAGGACAGATCAAGAGCTTAATTAGGTAAATTAGTATTTTTAATTTTTTTTTTTAAACTGCAGCCCATGCAATTAAAGGTCTGAGATCTGAGAAGTGCCCTAAGCTAGGTGCATTTTGCTGTGCTGAACTGTTATCGTTTAATTACAGGCATGTCCACTATGTGTATCCAAGTAAGGTGCTGTACTCCTCGTTCATGGAAAAGAAGCTGGCAGGTAGTTTTAACAATTTGCTTTAAATAAAGAGGGATTGTTGGACAGCAAACCTCATTTATGAACAGCTATCATATGTTCTGCTGAGAGTGCAGTACCTAAACCTTGCTTACTGCAGGTTTACAATTAATTTTGTTCAGTGGGATATTTTGTATTATGTCAAGAGTCATGTACTGGGCAGTGTTGCATGGCTTCCTGTGGTGATTTTGGGTTTAGTTTATATGGCCATGGAAGTGTCCCCTAATCCCAATTCATCAGTATTCCAGTTGCAGAAATGCTCCTTGTTGGTTTTGGTGCAGGTTCAGCTCCAGTCTTGCTTTGGTCTAAAAGATGAAATTACCACATCTATTGAAGAAATGTAAGTAGGCTGTTCCTACTCACATAACGTGATTTTTGGCTGAGCCCAGACCTAAGATATGCCTCTATCTTTGGTGGTGGCTTACACAGGTGGTTTAAGGTGACCATCAGGTAGTGATACTTCTCCAGAATACTTTGATTGCTTCCAGCTCTTCACAACTCATAGATTTCATAAATTACAGGGGATGACTTGATATTCAATATCTGTCAATAGATATTTTTTTTTTCAATGCATTTATCCAGTCATTTTGTGAATTGAGGCAAGTGTCACAAGTTCTGTGGGAAGGAATAAGAGTTTAACAGCAAGATGTGTGGAGAAATATCTTCTGTTCAAATCTGTCATGAGATACCATCTTTTGATGCCCCTTAATCCTTGTATAAGAAGGCAGTGAGCAAACATTACCTCCATAGTTGCTCCATACCAGTCCAGATTTCTTGGATTTCTTTCCTGCCCCACTTCACCTTTATCTTTTCCAGGTTCAGGAACTCCAGTGTATGCAGCCTATGACTCTTCTGTAATGCCCTATTTTGCTTTCTTTCACTCCCTTAGTACTTCTTAGCAGTTGATGTTGTTGGATCTCTTTCTATGAATTCCTAACCTTGAGATCTCATTTCCCCGTGGTGATAACTGTTTTAGAGCCAGCCACAGCATGCTTTTTTTTTTCACCTCACATGTATCGCTTCACTTTCACTACATTTGATTTTATCTTTCTTACTGCTCAGTATCTTGAAGCTCTTCTACAACATATTGAGTTGGCCTTTGTCTTTGCTCACTGGAATAATTTATATTCTTCACCATCATTGTTACTGCACTGGTTGTTCCCTCATTCATATAGAACTCACAGGCTTCCTAAAGCCTAAAGCAAATTTGTCTTGTCTGTGGCTAAACCTTGGCAACTATAGGGATACCAGCTTTTCCTTCTCCTGAACAAGCTGTTCTGCCTGCCTACCAGGTGAAATGGTACTGAAGTAAAATAACTATTTAAAGCAATATTTGGTTTAACAGTTAACTTACTGATTAACCATTGCACATTTAAATGTTAGCTTTCAGGGTGATGAAGGCCTGTCACTTCCAAAACCAGCCATTTATATGTAATCTGCTTTAGTAACTGTTATTAATTATGTAGCCTGTGATGTAGCATGTTATATTTGACCAAACAAAATAGCAATTCATAATTCAATGAAGACCCCTATCACTATCCCAAAGGAAGGGAGACATTGGGCTAACGTGGAATATGCTACAGGTAGTGGATTGACATAGGTGACAATTTAGGAAGGGTCTATCATCAAGTACAGAAGCTTTACTTTAGGGATAATTGGAAGTATTGCTATAATAGGAAAACAACGTAGAACAAATTACATCTCTACTCAAGGTCTATGTTTTGTGGGTTGTTAGGTTTTTTGTTCCCCACTTTGTTTTGTTTTTGCCTAAGCTACACAAAACCAGTTGAGTCTGAAAAACTGCTTAGTAAGTTTAAGAAAACTACCAAGGTTTCATTTTGGTGAAGAAATCATAGAATCATAGAATGTTCCAGGCCAGAAGGGACCTCTAGGGTCATGTAGTCCAACCTCCCCACAGTCAGCAGGGACACCCCCAACTAGACCAGGTTGCCTAGGGTCCCATCAAGCCTCACCTTGAATATCTCCAGGGAAGGAGCCTCAACCACCTCCCTGGGCAACCTATTCCAGTGGTCCACCACCCTCATGGTAAAGAACTTATTCCTAATGTCCAATCTAAATCTGCTCTTCTCCAGCTTGAAGCCACTGCCCCTCGTACTGTTACTGCAGGCCTTTGTAAACAGACCCTCTCCAACCTTCCTGTAGGCTCCATTCAGGTACTGTAATCACATACTCATGTGTCACAAAGTGTTAGTGTCCAGCAGGTCAGGATCTCTTGTTGCTCAAACTATTCTGATAATATTTTCTGTCATATCCAGGTGGTTCTGTTTAATATTTTTGCTTTCATCTCAGTTAGAATCTCAGTAGTCCGAATTCCCCAAATTCTTATGGTTATCTTTTTTACCATTAGAAATAATTGTATGAATAAAAAAACCTAGAATATCCTTACAAGATTGATTATACAAGTTAGCCCAAGGAAAAATTTAGGAAAGCTTTTAAAATGAAACCTGTTAATTAATCGTGTGTGCTTGAATAGATATAAGAGTATTCGATCTCCTTAACCAGGGCAGTAGTTTAGCATCCACAGTGGAGTATTTAGTAGCATGTGTTTGATGCCATTATAGATTTTCCAGTATTTAGTCATTCTTCAAAATTAATTGTACCTCTCTTATTCAACAATGCTCATAAAATTAGTAAGTTCAATTGTACTAATTATATCTGCATATTTTTAAGGGCCCAAATCCTACCCTGATTGCAGCGATGTCTTCTAAAACCAGAAGAGAATAAATACACACTTTTCCTAACGAAGACTCTTAACCTGTCTTTGCTAGGACTGCTGGCAGTGGCCAGGTATATGACCAGAATATGTCACTTGCACCAGGTGACACAGGGCAAAGGTACCAAATCCTATAGGTAGCATTTAGTTCTCAACAGCCAGCTCCCAACTGTGCTGCTTTGTGTGCCAACCATAAAATGTGTGTTACCTTACTGAAACCTGAGTAAGCAGCTTTAGATATTATAAAGGCTCCACAGTGTGTTTTAATTTGCATAGATTAGTCTTTCTCCTTTTTATTACATTGACTAATCAGGAGACTTTCTTAGCCCAGACGTGTTTATAACCTTGTATGATCGTGTTTGGCTACATAGATAAGAGATCCTCTCATTTGCCTGATTATTGCATGAAAACACTCCTCTTAAAGTTAAAACAGTAATTTAACAACCTGCCTCCCTACTTTGTGTTCCCTTTGTCATCTCTTTACTGTGGTTGGAGGTGGCAGCGCTTGGCAATTGCCCCTTCCCTGTGTTGTGCCAGTGGAATTGAGCAATCCAGGTGAAGAGAAACAGGTGAATCCACTGAGGGAGCAGAGAAAGGGAAAGAGAGCTGTAGTTGACTATAGAGAAAATCTTGGGGAAGATGATGACAATTGTTTGGGTGTTTGAAGGCCCAGAATAGGGTAGCTTTTATGGCTGCCTGGTCTCTGCAGCTCCTTTCCAAATGCTAGCAGGCAGGAGGAAACACCCTGATGCTGAGCTGTTTCTCCACGCGCAAAACATAAACTGCCCAAAGGAGAAAAATAATTGATTTCACATAAAATTCAGTAAAATAATAGGTTACTGTCTTTTTATTTCAGGAAACACAGTTATGTCCAATTGTTACCAAATCTTCAGAAACGCAACGATAGTAGTTGATGCACTGAAGTGTACGAATGCCCACTGAAGTCTTAAAGGAACTCGTGGCCTCTCAATTTTTTGAACAGATGGATAAAAGAACGTATAGCGCAAACTCAGGCCTGAATATACTCATTCCAAGTTTTCACTGAAATCTGTATTAGCAGATTTTGACTTTGACATTTCAAATTAAGTGTTTGATACCTCTATAATGAAAACAGAAAATATTGTCTTAGTTTCTGATAATAAGGAGTGAAGCTTGGAAATCAGTTATCAGGCAAAAGGAAGGCAAATTTAAGGATGACACATGTAAACCAATCTGGCTTCTTAGTTTTGCAAGATTTTCATAAAGCAAAACAGATAAGCTTCCAACAATGACTGCTGACACAGTTTTGAGAGATGAGGAAATGCCATTTGAAAATGTGTGATTTTTTTTTTTTTTTCCCCCCATCTTGTTTGGAAAGTGGGAATTATCTTCCTAAATGGATTTTTGTGGAGATAAAAATAATTTGTGAGCTCAACAAATCATTAAGGCAAAATAGTCTGGAAAAGTGCTGACTTCTGAAATTAGGGGATTCACATATCTGTGAAGAGATACGAGAAATTTTCCAAATTGTGATTACATTGAAACTAGTTTAACCTTTAATGCAGTTTCAATGGAGTACTTAATTTAAAACTTTTTTTCCCCTGTGATTTCTTCAGAAAATGTGATACACACTTCAGTGAGTGGCATACTTAGAGCAAGTGCCTGAGCAACTAAAAAGAGCAATAGTGACTCTTAAGAATGCTGGGGAGATGTTTCTGTCACAGCCTTGGCTTATTAGATCTAACCCCATTACAAACCAGCACTGGCAGCGTGCTCCCAGTGCCATCATAAACAATTCACTTAGTTTCCTTATATGGTCATCTAAACATTGTTCCAAGCAGAGAGAACAGAGTGAACTGTCTCCATAGATGGATGAATGCACTCTGATTTATTCTGTTGATTCTGCAAAGCCAGCTGTTTGAATTAACCCGAGGACCATGAACTAGGGGCCAAGTTGCCATTGGTGAGCAAGGGAGAATGGATGATAATTTCAGAAAGGGACAGGTATCCTTGTACTTTTTCTATCACAGAACCAACAGAGTCAACATGAAGCATTTCTGTACTCTCTTGTACGTTTTAAACATTGAACATTTCTGGCTACCTTAATAAAGAAAGAAATGAAAATCAAGTTCTTGTTTTTCACATGTGTTTGCTCCATTTATCTCTGTCACCTGTCCTTATCTGTCTGTTAACAATTCCTTTGCTGATACATTCATGCTTTCTAAATTAAACTAGAGGATCATGGTACTCTGATTTGTTTCAAATTATCATGAATTTGGAATAACTAGAGTGCACCATGGAAGGGTTAACTGTGGAACTGTAGCATTATTTGTTGTTTTCCTCAGCTTTTCCTTCTCTCTTGGGTTAAAGAGCTGATTTAGAACAAAACGCATATTTTGCCAGCCCAATGTCTTCCACTTTGTATACTTATTAGCTACTGCAGTGAGTTTTCAATTCTAAGTAGGGCACCTTTGCACTGCTGAAGTGCAGATGCTTCCATACATATTCTAGATGAGTGGGAAAGTATTGCTATACTGTATCAGAACACCCCTTAGTAGCACTGTTAAAAATTCCTGAAAATGTTGCCTAAGAGCTATAAATACCCATTTTTTTTCCTTAGCTTCACCTACATTCAAAATCTTTTTGCTAGGACTTGTATGGTATAATGTCTGATATTAGTATTAATACTCAAAAGATAGCATTATGAGAAGCCAAATGTAGAATTCTGTATTCATGGCTTTTAACAAAACCAGCCTGCTTTTTCTGATCTAACTTTCTCTGTCTGGTATTGAACTAAATCATCTCACCTTGTCTGGAAAACTGGGTTTGCGTTACTCCTTGGTCAGAGTAGTAAGTTCTAATTTTGGCTTGATATACATCAACTGTAGTTTTCATTAATTCTTGTTGCCACTTCTTAGGGAGTTGAGGTAGCAGTTTGTGTCTGGATTTGCCCTGCATTTGTTTTTTAGTTTCTGTAGGGTGTTGTGAATTATGGAGAACTGTGTAATAGTTGGGACATGACAGGATTATCATTATTATTATTGTTAGTTTAAAATTGTATTTAAATGATTGAAGCAAGCACAGCAGTTCCAGTGGGGAACTCTCAGTACAGCATGGACAATCAGTGCTGCATTTAAATTCAGACCCCTATTACACAAAACTTAATAATTTTAAGATGAGTTTATTGAAACTTAGTCACCTTACTATCAGTTTCTGGTAAGAAATACATTCAGTAAACACATACAGTCTTGCCATTAACAAATGTACTCTATGTATCATTGTAAAGTTGAGTAAGGTATTTACCAAGAGAGCTTACCCAGGCTTGGAAATCTTTTCCATATTTTAATTCTTGCAAGTCATTCCATATAAATCTCATGAATAAGTTGCAGAATCAAGCTGTCAGCTTTCTGTTTCACTTTTATTGCTTTAAATTATAAGCTGTTTTATTATACTGTGACAAGTAAATCAGAAAATCTAAGGTGAAACCTCTTAGGGTTGTCTTAAGGTGCTTATATTTTAGGTCTTTTGCATAAACCTGGCTGTCTTACCACTTATTCAGCATAAAATAATATTAGCATTCCTAGAAGAAAACTTAGGACTGTGGGAGGTATTTAACAGTTGTTGAACAGTGAATGGCTTTTCACAAGTTACTGGTTTTTAAATTGAAGTAGTTTGAAGTATTATTCAAGCACTAGCAAAAACGTGATAGGCAGGGCTGCTGTGGCACAGCTATGCGAGTCTTCGAAAATACACTGTCGAGCATTCTGTATGGTATCTTTCTTTACATTCAGATTGAAAATTAATTTGCAACTGCCAAAATAAATGATACTATCCTCCAAATAAATGACACAACTAGTAAATTAGAGTTTGACTACATTTTCCAGTGAGTGATTCAAGAGTCATTTACTCCAAGCAGTTACATGATGGCCTGTCAAACCGCCTGATGTTAAAAATGACTCATTGAAATGTAGAGTTATGTCAAATGTATCTCAGTGAACCGCATTCCCAAATGTTTTCATTTTAGTCTCTCTGCAACGTGTAAGAGAGGTGTTTGCTACCTTCCACGTGTCCAGAAGCAACATCCGCTGAGTCGTGTGCCTGTGGTAGTGCTGTGAATACTTTCAAATCTAACTCTGAATTCCTTCCCACGTTAGGCTGGCTTTATGCCAAAGGGGTTGTGACTGAAGTCTTTCTGATGGTCCTTGGGTTTTGTCCCTTTTCTGAGTGTAACTTTGCAAAAATTTATTGCAGCAGCATTCTTCTCCCTCCCTCCCCCCCCCGCTTTTATCATAACCTTTAATCATGACTGTGAATAATTAAGAGCAGGATGTCAGAGCAGATTTCCACTGAAAAGGTGTGCCCAGTAATCACGCTGATCTCAGATGATAAAAAAGATTAATTACTGTACTCATCCTGGCTACTGTTGGAGATTCTGCTAGAAGGATCAGCAAAAAAAACCTGCACAGCAATTAATTAATTGCCCTGTATACATTCCACTGCTAGCTCTCTCACTTCTTTTAATACTTTGGAGTGTCATTATCATTTTTGAAGCCTTTATGAACTCTTGTGAGTATTTAAGCACTTTTGAAAAATTACTTAACAAATATAGTCTGTGACACTCAAATCAATTACAGTCTTTTCTCCCCCCAGATTCTGTGAGACTAATAAGTCACATAGGAAAGAAAACAAAGTGGCTACCAGGCTTCTTCCCTCGCAGCAGATGTGCTAACTTATGTGGCAGTTGTTTGGTATAATTTTCCCAGGAAATTTAAATCCATAAGCAAACATTAATATAGAAAACTTCTACAGTGTTTTATCTACCACTTTATGGAGAGTAAAACAGGTGCAAAATGTGCCTTTGTACAAGATCAATTTTATTTGGCTAGTTTTTCCTCCTCTTACATTAAAACCAAACCCAAGTGTACCACACTGATTCTACAGTGCATATAGGCTACACCTACAAGTGATCAGCATATTTGAAAATAACCTTTCATACTCCTTCATAATGTTTCATACTCATTTCATGACATTTGCCACACCTGTCAGGTCTGAGCATGTCAGTCTCAGTAGAAACCACTTTGGAATGGTACAGGAATTGGAGGAAGCAGTAAACAATAGCCTGGACTGCAGCTCAAGGCTGGCCAACAGCCTGTGCAGAAGTCCTCTGCTGAATTGCTGCTGCTGCCCTGGAGGTGTTGGTGGGACCACAGGGTTTGATGGAGTCAGGGTGACGGTTAAACAGAGAGCACGTGTGTGTGTGTGCACACCCTCCTCAGCGGTGCTGTCGCCCGTTCACTGCACGGCAAACCCTGCCTTACAGCAGGTAACAGCAGTGGGAAGAGATATAGACAACTTAGTGACCTGACCAAATTTCTCAGCGTTTATGGTAGGTGATTCTTGGCGCTGCCTTCCACCGTCCTTGGGTCAGTACTCATACTTTCCACATTTCTCAGTATTAACATGACACTCCTTTAACTCCATTTCTTGAATAATGCAGTGGACCCCTTTGGTCTTCATCCAGATATTTTTATTCATGGAGACATAGATTATTATTATTTATTACTTATTATAGTATTGCAGACAAGCCCTAACCAAAATTATGGCCCCGTTATGCTCGGTAGTGATTCAGCACAAAACCAGAATGTTGCTCTGCCAAATAGTTTTATAGTTCTTACTCTTCTGTTTTACAGAAGGGAGTTAAAGGCAGAGCAGGAAGATATATCTCTTCCAATGTCACATAGAAAGACTGTGACAGCATCTGGAATTTAAGACCTTATTAATCTTAGTCCTCTGCCTTAACCAAAACAGCATTTTCCTTCCTTATAGTAGTTAATCTTATTTACTAAGTGTAGCTAAGCTTTCTCCTTTGGTTGGTAAGAAACACTTAAACTATGGTGTAATAATGTCATAAATCTAAAACAATTAACAGTAGGGCAAAGACTTTGTGTTTTTATTATGTATAGGATGTAAAGACTATTTATTTTTGCTTCAAAGTAAAAATATGTGTGAACATTATGTGCAAATATTATATTTGCTTGTGTTTTGCTTTTCCGGCAAAGGAATGAACCAATTACTCCTCTCTAACAGAGCATGACATATTGGAGTAAATGTTAAGAAAAAAAAAATAGTCAAAGTTAAACTGAGTAGTTATGGTAAAAACAAAACAAAAGCCCTCGGTGAATTGCATAAATTTGAAGTTAGAATATAACATGCCAAGAAGAAAATTACAATAGAAATTTTCTGTGATATAAATGGTGCTGCTCTGCAAGCAAGGATTATGTAGATCTTTCTACTCCATTAGGTTTCATTCACCTTTGAGATTATAGGATTCCCTAAAATCCCAGTGGGGATGAACCCCCCTGTAGGTGTCTGAAAAAATTTCTGTGGCAGTGCAGGGGGAGAGGAAGAAATCAAAATAAAATAATACTGATTTTTATTACTCGTAATTTATTTGTGGATGAGGAGATAAATGCTGTTTCTCAGGCCTTTTAATTACTATGCTATGGGAGCCTCTGTTTCTGCAGAGACCCCAGCCATGTAAATGCATGTGCTCTTAGCAATTCAAATGCAGCACTCAGCTCTGTAAAGTGAGAGCAGATTCTCGGGTCCAGTAACGCTCCTGGCCCAGTTTATGACCTGGTCTCACTTTCTAGGGCTTCACTATTAAAAGCGAGATCTTCTCTGCCAGAGCTGGAAGAGTTATAATCTTCTTTAGCAGATCATGGATTCAGAAGCACCAACTGGCAAAAGGTTCAGGTATATAAATGGGTTTAGAGCCTCTATAGTTTTGTAGTTCTGGCCTGAAGGCTCTTGCCAGTTGCCAACAGTATGAAAGCTGGAATTCAGTTCCTCCTAAACCTTCCTCATCCAACTCTCATCTCTCTACTACCACGCTTTTCTTCCAATATTTGTGACATATGTAAGGTATCTGATTATCATTTTGTGCCATATTTGATATCTTTAAGTCTTTACCCTTGCATAGAAGTGTCTGAAGCAAACTAGTAAGAATTCCTTAGATGATAAGTCCAAAAAAAAAAAGAATCCTGTATGCTGGGGGTTGCATTTTAAGTAGTGGCCTTTGTTTAGTACATCTGGGATTTTAGCTGGTATTAATGGATGTTAGTAAGGAAGCTGTGTCTTGTAAATTCCTAGGTTAACTAAGCAGTTTACTTAGTGGTTAGAGGTAATATATATGTGTTTGGGCACACAACTTTTCCAACTGTATCTAGTAACAGATATTGTCTGTTCTCTGTCACCTGAGAACTTGCCTCTTGTAGTCAAGGAAGTCTTAAGATACTACATTTAATTCAACAGTTTTATGTATTTCTCTGTATCTGCATATTTATGAGTGCAAATACCTTCTGGCTGTCTGGTCCTCTATAAATGGTCTTCCTCAAAAAAAACCAACCCAATTTTATCTTTCTGCTTTTAGTTTTCTCAGCCTGTTTTCTATTCCGTGTTTTTTTTTCCATCTGCTGTGCTTGTCACTGTGCTGACTGGTGGACCCCAGTGCTGGAGAGGGATGTCTGTGCTTTGTATGGGGACACTGCAAAGGTCTCAAAGAGCGCCTTACTGTACTTAAACCAAGGCATGGGGAATACCACTCCCTTCTCAAATCTGAAGCTTTACGAAATACATTGTTCAATTCCTACTTCTTGGCATAAATTTGACGTCTTTTGAGTAGGTAGATGCCAGGAGCATGTAATTTTTTAAAAAAGCATAAGAAAACCCTTTTTCTTAATCTTGTTAACTTGAATGGACACACATCAAAAGTATGTACAGAGGATTTTAGACCTCCCTGTTTATGCCCTCCTTACAACCTGGAAAAAAAAAAGCTAATAAAGACAAAGTGTAAACTATACTTCTCACTTGTACTTGGAAGTGAAATTAAGCATTAACCACATCTGTCATTGGAAGATATGAAACCAGTTCATATATTGTAGATAATGCAAATAAAATGTGCATGCCAGAATAGGTTTTCCAGAGCAGTGGTACTGAGTCCTGCGTATCAGGCTCTGATACTTCTTCGGGCAAATCTTCCTGAATAGTC
>VZTM01041129.1:0-18718 GCA_013400555.1 Jacana jacana | reverse complement strand
CTGTTGGAGAAAAGCTGAAACCAAGTGGGGAGCAAAATTATCAGCTTTCCTGATGTCTCTGGCTGGAGCAAAATTCAAGAGGATTTGTTTCATTTTCATACCCCCTAGTGTCTTATCAGGGCAATCCTTTCACTTTGCATTTTTATATGATTTGATTTACACCTGTCCAATTCAGTACTGGCAACCTAAATTGATCTGAGCGAGTTAATTCATAGAATCATAGAATCATTCAGGTTGGAAGAGACCCTTGGGATCATCAAGTCCAACCATCAGCCCTACTCTACAAAGTTCTCACCTACACCATATCCCTCAACACCACATCTAACTGACTCTTAAACACATTCAGGGATAGCGACTCCACAACCTCCCTGGGCAGCGTATTGCTGTGTCTGACTGCTCTTTCTGTGAAGAATTTTTTCCTAACGTTCAGCCTAAACCTACCCTGCTGTAGATTGAAGCTATTCCCTCTCATTCTATCGCTAGAACATTAAAAATTAAAACAGTACTCAGGATTGTACTCAGGTATTTGTACTTGCTGCTTCCTTAGTCTGAGCATTAGTTAGCTTAAGAAGCCTCAAAGTCATTGAGCATGATGCAAATACAATGCTTCGATGTTAATTAGCTGGGTGGGTTTGGGCCAGGTCTGGCAGCATGTTTCCCAGCACTTTGGCTGCCTTTCAGACAATCAGATTTCAAAGTTCAAGCAAGTAATCCACATAGGCAACATGACCTACAATGAATTCCACTGAATAATGTCCTAATAGGAACAGGCATGGACAGTTTATGGGTCTGATACTGTTTTTGTACAATATTTACATTTTTCTACTTTAATTGGTCTTGGAAAAATATGCTTCAGGGTCAGGAACGCTTTAAATAGCAGAAGAAACTGAACATTGTTTCTATCTCCTTTTTGGGACATTTATGAGTCCTTTTCATTAGCAGCTTTAGATAACTTTCACACAGCACCAAAACCTAAAGATAATTTCCTCTTAAACAAATAAAGAGACATAGACATCATCGTAAGGGCTACACAACGCACATGGCAGAACTTTCCCTGACAGCTCCCTGGTAGCAGCACCCACTGTAACCCTGAAAGATTTAATATTCTGTTGGTTTTTCAGGTTTTGTGTCTGGCTTTTTTTGGGTTTCTTGGTGTTTGTTTTTTTTTTCTTGTTTGTTTTGTTGTTGTTGTTTTTTTTTTGGGTGGTGGGGGTGGGGGTGTTTGTTTTGTTTTGTTTTTTAAGGAAAAAGAAACATTATGAACAGTAAGCGAAATACAAGGAAGGTATTTCCATTCTGCTGTTCCCAGTTGGATACTCTTCATGAATTCTGCAACAGACTTATCTACTGTTTCATGCCACACTTGATAACACAAAAGGTTTCAGTCCAGGGCTATGTAAGAGCAGAGACATAAGAGGTAGATATCTAAGACTTATCCAGATCCTGGTCTTACGGTGATTTCAAAATCTGGTCTTTTATTAAAGAATAAAGCACTCCAGCCTTTCATGGGCACAAGGAAAACTTGAACACACAACCTCAGTAAGCTTAATAAAATTTGTTGCAAGGTAAAAAAGAATGAGTCTGTCAGATACAGTTAGCTTCGCTAGTACGAGTTAACTCTTCAGTTCAGTATCTACAGCTGTGAGGACTAAGGTCTCCTCTATCTCAGCATTCCCACTTCAATATTAAAGGGGATCTTGTACATCTGCTCAATAATTAAATCCTGATTTCTTTGGGACAGAGTCTGGCTTATTTGAAGACAGAGGGCAATGCGTCTAGAGGAGCAATCATAGGTCCCTCCTCCAGAAGGCTGGTTTTCCATGAGCAGTCTTTCTGCATTGCTACCTCAGCCACGTTTGGAGACACAGTAAAAAAATGAGGACATTCAATCATGGCACCCTCACAAAGACCTTCAGCATACTCTAAGGACAGCCAGGACAATGCTTACTCCTGAAAGCTCTCACCTTTCCCCTGACAAGTCCTTTATTATCCGGTCTAAACTATGCTTATTCTTGACCCAAAGAGCGTGAAAGAGTAAAACTATTCATTGGAAAAGTAGACTTAAGAATGAATATACAAACAGTAAAAGGACCAAGCCATTATATATTCAAGCAGAGTATTCAGTGGAAGATTCATTGGGGATTTTACTTTGCTTGTACTTGTTCTGTTACAGAGCAGTAGTTTTATCCTGCTTTCTTTCATTGCCTTGTGGGGTGCAACTCCTACACCCATCATCGGAAAAAAACATTTTTGACAGTAATACAAATCCATGAGATGTGAATTCTCATCAACTGTAGCACTTTTATAAGCAGAAGCTTTGAATTTGTTCTACAGAAGAATAGTTATTAATAATTTATATGAAAAAAATGCATAAGATGTCTAAATTATCAGGAGGGTGGCAACCTTCTCCTCCTAAAAATAGAAAGAAGCTGTCTTTATTCATTTAATGCTGCACAGGCAGTGTCACTGATGCAAAGGTTAAAAAAAAACAGCTGAAAAATAAAGATTTAACAAGCCATTTCAAATTACAGAGCAAAAAAAGTGCCATCTTAAGTACTTATAACCCTTCCAAACAGAGCTCCACTCCTTCTTTTCTCATATTAGATGTCTTCAGGAGGATGGGGAACTTCACAGATTATAAGTAAAAAACCACTTTGCCTATGTCATCTCTGAGAAAATCCTTTATCAGCTGCTACCTTTCAGAAAAGCAGAGATCTGTACAGAAGGGCTGGTGGCAGCAACCATACCCTTCTGCATCATTGATGTTGTGGAATAAATGAGCTGTGGGGTCACAATCACACTTGAAAAACTAAGAAAACAAGCATGGAGTGACTCCAAAATAATTTTCAATTTGCATTTCAACAGAGCTTGGAGGTTCTACACTGAAATCCTGGAGTTCACAGAGCTCATTCCTGAAACAAGTGTCTTTGGCATGTACTTAAATGAAGTCAAGGGCCATAATGCAAAGATAAACAACCCTATTGCTTATTTGTAATTTTACTTTGCTCTGAAGGGAAGGCTTGTGTGAACAAAATTAATTTTCTCAGATAAAATAACCATAAGAAGTTAAGGAAAGAGTATTCAGAGATGGCACATGAAAGGCACACTGGATTTTGTAGACCTGTCTGTTTTCCTGCACCTTCTGCCATATGGCTGTACCAGACCTGAAATGCCATGTGATAAAGGGCAGAAACTTGCCAGAGTGCTGACTAAGCCTGGAGGAAGTAGGAAGATCAGTGAAGTCCTACCTCTAGTCTTAAAAAGATACAATTTACAAGATTAATTTATTAACTTGAGCAAATTCTTTGATCCCCTGGTGGTTTTAAAGGACATCTCCATCTCCCATGTGAGATGCAGGCCCAGGGAGTCTGAGCTGGGAGGAACATGCAGCATGCTCAGCACCCCACACTTGGTTGGAGTCTGTCCAGCAATCCCAGGAGAAACTGCCAAAGCAGTATCTCATCTCTCTTCATGAAGGACAGTGGCCAAGGACAACAATAAATGAAGGACTACATAATTGGAACACACTTCACTTGTGAGAAACCCAAAACTGAAACAAAAGAGTCAAGTCACCTCCTCACTGCATCTCTACTAGGATACAAGCTGGAAAGTGTTGATTTTATAGACTCAGAATGATTTGCTGACAGCTTTAAACATCATTTCTGGTAGTCTGTCAGTTTAAGTGCATAGTATAAATAAGAACTGGAAAACAATTAGAATCCTATAAAAGTACAGGTGCAAATGGAAATTTCATAAAAGAGAGTTGAGAAAACTGCCTAACTGGAAATTCTGCTAAAAAAAAATCTTTGTGAGCCTTTTTGTTTTTTATTTCCCTCAGTGGATCAGGTGCCAAAAGGGCCCATGATCAGAATTGTATCTGTTTTCTAGGACTTCAGAGAGCACTAACACTCCCAAACCTCAGTCAAGAATAAAAGAAGAATCTCAAGGGTCAGGAATAAAATTTCCTTTAAATGGCCGTTACTTCAGGCTTGGCCATAATAAAGGACACAAGATTGTCCAAGTTCAGCCAATTATACTCAAGAATTTCGATTAAAGACTACAAAGCACCACCACCCAAAATAGAATTACTTTCTTCCAATTCTAATTTCTACCATTCTCAACTGATGTGATCCTTCTCTGTTTTTCAACCATTGTGGTAGCAGGTCTGTTAAGGATAACACCTAAGGCTCACTCATTTCAATGCTTCTCTTTTGTCTGAATGAGTCCCTTTCATAATATGACGTTATTATTCACTTCATTATACTACAAACAATCCAAAAAGGGGCACTTAATGTTCTATCTCTTCAGTAAATCCTTGCTTACTGAGATTAATTGCTTTATTCCTATTGGGCATAATATTGTCATTTCACTGAACATCTCAAAGAATTTTAGAAAGGCATACCTGTAAATTAAACAGAAAATAATTTGCATTAAAATTAACATATTTATAGGAGATACTTATTACTACATTTTTTAATTGATTCTTCATGTGAAAGCATAATTAGCTGTTAGAAACACATCAGCTTTTCTGCATTTGCTGACAGAACCCAAGCCCTTGTTCTGGTTCCCACACTCAGCAGTCCTCTCTTACGAGAGCAGATGCAGCTTCTCAATGATTTCATTTGTTTGTCTCCTGGACCAACTTTATAATTTAATCATCACTAAATGACAATTTGTGATATTGTTGGCACAATGCCTACTGTTTTCAAAGAAGTTATGAACGCTGAAGAGCCCTTGCCTCACAGAAGAAAACTCAAGGGTTTTCTTCCTGCTGTTTGAGTTAATGTACATAGAAGATGGAGCTGTTAAATACTGTTTTAATAAGATTAGACTGGATTAGTGAATTTCTGAGGGAATTTTGTCTGATTGTTTCCTTCTTATAATGTTTCTAAAGTCATTTGTTTATATTAACTATATGCTATTCTTAAGATTTTAAGTCCAAAATAACGTGTTATATATGTTTTTATATATATTATATATAACATAATTTTATATGTATTCATATATAACATAACAAAAATCTAAGTCCAAAATAAGAAGGCATGAAGTAAGAAGAATAACCAAAAGAAAAGGCCAACAGCTGTGTTTATATACAAACAGTATACCTTGAAGATGAAGCTTCAGTGGCATTGACTCCGGGGTGACTTACGCAAGTGTCTCAACAAGCAGGGACAAGAAACATTAGTGCATAATTTATCTTAGCAATTAACTAATTAAAAAATCAACAGTCTTTGAATAGTGAATTCATCGAGAGCACTGCTCTGGATCCACCCACAGTGCCTGAAAGAAACTGGTTAAATCATCCTGGTTCACAAATACATTTGAAGAAACCACGGTCTACTGGAGGATGTGCCACAAGAAGAAAGCAAGCTTAATGACTTGAGTAAGTTATTAATTATAAACTATTTGCTCAGCTATAATCAGCCATCAAGTAACTGAACATATGCTGAAATGTGAGGGTGGAGACCTTACAGCTTTCAAATGCCTGAGCCCTGCACAGATAGATGAACCAGCTGGATGTGCGGCACCATCACCTAGATAATCACAGGCTCCAAGCACTCAGCAGGGACTGGCTTTGAACGGCTGCCCAGAAGCCAAAAGAAACAAATTTATTTCCCATTAAACAGATTTATGGATTTCCTTTGTTCCTATAAAAACTGAACTATGTTAATAGAAAAAGACAAATAAAATTATAAACAAAATAAACTTACAATTCAAAATACACGCCTAAGCTGAGGTTTTATTGCCTGCTCCAGGCCTTGACGACACAAATAAAGCTCAGGAAGGAGCAAAGGGACCCTAAAAGCCCCAGATTTACTGGTGAGTGGAGTGGAAGCTGTGTTGAAAGTTATCATTAAATTGCTCAAATATTCCAGTGTAGCAAACACCAGCAACGTTGTGCTGAGGTAGCAATTTCAGAATATCTTGGGGCAAACCCTGGAGAGCTGCTATTACAGAGAATCCCATGGCTACATAAACTGTTTATGGTCCTCACCTGTAAGGTCTCAGATAGAGCATGATGCTGCTCTGCCGTGTCCTAACCTTGGCACAGAAAGCGCAGCACAGAATCTCGCACAAAGTTCCTTCCAAATGCGACTGTATATTTGCACTTAAACTGGTGAAAAAAGCCTATCTTTTACACTTTTTCCACTTAATTTACTGGTCCCCCCCTTTATTTCTTTAATTTTCTTTATCTTTTTTTACATGACTGTCAACCCAGAGTGATGGCACTAAGTCAGTATTCACTATAGCAACATAAGTGAGATTGGATCCTCTCCTTTGAATATGACCTTAGAACATGAATTGTCAGAAAACTGAAATAGGTTGCCTGCTCAAAGATATTACAATTATGTCAGTGTTAGTAAATTAGTTGCAAAGGTTGTGTCTGTGTTGTACCTGCACTGTCTCTTGTGGTATCATTAGAATGGCCCTAAAGCAGTTGGACCATCCTAATTACTAGTCTCAAAAAGAAAGCACGCTGCGGACTTGCTCTAGCAAGAAAGTGAGATTGATATTATGGACAAGGGCTGTTCAGTGACAGCTTAGAACCAAAGAACAGCATATTTATGGTATAGATGTGGCTCAAGAAGATTAATTGGTCTTTTCCTTCTGGTTAGATATTGTGTTCTGGAGAGACTCTGAGTATCTCAGGTAAGTATGGTACAAAGGTTCTTCGTGTCACACTAGGAAGACTTGGGAAAGCTGCATGTTGCTTGTTACCATAAATAGTCACATCAAATATCACAGAGGTAGCTTCATACATTCTATCTGAATGGCATAGTTAATCTGCCTTCCTCTTACTGCTTCCCTCTCACCAGCCTTATCCAGGTCAGGTTCTGCCTACCTCTTACATGACTACAGAGAAAGGAGCATCCATTCATTACCACCACCACCAGTGTTTGCCATTGCAATTCTGTTAGTTGAGGAACGGTGCTCTTTTTGGGGCTTAAGGTGATTGAACGCCACCACAGAGAGAGGTCAGCTGCATGCCTTTAGAGTGACACAGCTGCTGGGATGATAGGCACAGTTTGCCACCACTGCTGCTTCCCAGGGCTGAAAGTCTCCCACTACCTCTGAGCCTGCAAAGCAGAGACTACCATGTTATCACCCCTGTCTGTGTTGATAAAGGAATGGTTCTGGGCACATAACATCTGGAGTGTCTAGAAATCCGTGGAGATGTAAACCAAGGGTTGTGCTTAATAACAAATCCTAAACCTTTCCTGTTGAAAGGTTAGAAAAATCCCTGTATTTTCACAATGCTGAGAGCAGAGCTCTGTTACTGTTACAGTGGTAACATCTATGCCAGAACAGCTGAAAACAGATGGACATTTCCCTGACAGAACTGCTAACGAGACGGAAAAGCAGCCCTGCCTGTGTGCTGACCCTACTAGAGAAAGTTTCATTTTCAGGTAGGATGTTGACTATGTGGACATTCAGCTTGTGGGTTTTTCTGTACTGAGTAGCTACACAAGTGAAATAAAAATTAAGCCAGGGCATCAGCTTGAGCGCTGTGTTGCTACTGTCCAGATTTTTATGTTGTAAATACAGACTGGTCTGATTCTGGAGTGTGCAAGTTAGTACTCTCCTAGACAGCAGCCAGGAATGGTCTGGGGAATAACCTGGGCCATATGGCAGTTTGCACATGGCCATCCTGCTTCAGTGGGCAGGAGGGTTCCGTCTAATGCTGGTGAGTTGGGCTGTACCATGTAACCTTAAGGCCACTACAGTCCCTGGTTCACTGTATTTTCTTGCACAAACATAATGACTGATACCAATGAAAATGACTTGGGATTAATGTTCTGCAAATTACTAATTCTGATTTTCTTCTCAGTAGGAAAGGTACAGCTTTTTTAATGTCAGATAAGTTCAAAACCCAGGTCAATTGGTAAAATAATTATTAGAAGCAATGTGTTAGCCAGCCATAATTTACACTTTACACACTGCTCTACATAAAAATGTATGAAGATGAGGCAGCTGTGATGGCAAACTGAGCCAATCTCACTATTTAGGAACTGTATTCCGCAACTTGTAACTCCCATTTCCAAAAGCACTGGTTCCTGAGCTCAATACAGTGATCCCAGGATGAAGCTCAGTGGTCTGTGATAAGAAGCCACACAAGCAGGTGGTCTCTTCTGGCCTCCAGGTTAGTGACCTGCTCCAAGAACTTTAAAACATGGTCTGATTTAAAGAAGAAAGTCTGAAACTCTAAAGCTCTGGAAATGCCTCACAGTGCATTAAAAAGGAAATGGCAGAGTAGCTCCCATCTCTCAGCCTTTTGTTTCCTAGCAGGGACATGCTTGCCTTATGAACAACATTAGGCACAAGGGCTTGAGAATCATACAACTACAGTCCTCACAAATTGGTGTCAGTCACAAACCTCTTGCAAAGCTCATTCTTTTTGAGCTCATTTGTCTTCACACAACACTTGAACTCCAGCCATGGAAGAGTTAATTGCCTGGAGAATCTCACCTTACACTGTGAGAATACAATTATACCTGCAGCTGGACATTACAGCTGGTTCTCCGTTCCCAGTATATGGGAACTGATCTCCTGAGAGCGGTAAGTCAGCATAATTTAGTTCTACTACTTTTTTCTTTTTATAAAATGTTTGATTTCATTATATACACATTTAAAAGTTTAATGAAGATTTTTTACATTTTTTCATTTTTTTCTAATCTTTCACAATCCTCTTTGCATCACAATCACGACCAGTAGTTTGGGAAGCACAGGCTAGTGTCCCAGACCTACTGTAGTCAGCAAGTACGCTGCCTCTCAGCTGACATCTAATATAAGACTTCCTTCCAATTCCTTCCAAGTTCAGTCCCTCGTTTCCTCCTTGTACAAGGGCTGCCCTTCAGCGTTTCCATCAGGAGGTGAAGAAGAAAAGCTCTTTGACACAAGAAATATTACTTCATTGCCTACTGTGTTTGTCCTGGAGTTGCATTTCCCCACATTCTTTCTTTTCTTCTTTTTCCCTTTTCCCATAGGAAGGCATTCTATTTTTGTGCTAACAATGTGCCATGGTTGTGCTATTTTTACAACTCTCTTTTGGTGCCTCAAGCCTTTGTGAAATAAGGAAGAGGCAGTTGACTGACAGCAAGGTTTTCTTCTGTCTTTTTTTGACATTCTCAGCAGTACTTGGACTGCTCATACAGATATCCAACTGCATTACAGTAAATGCAGGGTTTTTTTTTCCCAAAATAGGTAATTCATTTAATAAAACCAAGCCATCTAACACATCGTGAGCTGATACCACAAATGTGAAATTCTGCAAGTAGGATGCATAATGGAGCCAACAATGAAAAGAAGAGTAACTCCAAGGAAATACACAACCGAGTTTACAGCAGTTCCTTAGTACACGTTTAGAATGTAAGACCTGTTTAGAAAGATTGAGACCCATCACCCAAGCTTTTCACAAATTAATTGATATATTGATATCATTGATATGCATTGATATATGCCCCACATGAAGTCCAAGCACTGCTTAGACCTCTACTCTTCTTTCTTCCCCATGTTACACAAAGAAGACATGAAAGAATCTCTCTCTTCCCTCTCTTTATCTTTCCAATCTTAGAAATGTCAGGAATGCAATATCCTGTTTTCGTTGGTTTACTGGGGCCCTTGTGGGTGCTCTAGGAAATGTTTAAATGCTGAAAGTTTAATAAAGCACTTGGTTATCCAAAAGAAGTTCATTAGTCATGGACAATGAAAGACTATTAATAGCAGCATCAACAATACACAAACAAAAAGAACAGTTTTTAAAAGTCCTTTTTTTTTTTCAAATCCTAAAGATTCTCTCACTTTGGTTTTTGCAGTCAGCTTTTCTGTTTGTAAAACCGTAATTTCTACTGTAAACACCCCTTCCTAGAAACTCATTCCTGCTTTTGAAAAAAGATACCTCTTTCAACATCTTTACAATCCATCACAGAAAGTTAAGGGGTTCCCATTTTTGTCCCTTTGAAAATCACAATTTTCACTTCTGAAACAATAAAACTTTAAAGAACACTAGCCTCAAAATAATCCAGTCTAACTGAAGTGATTTCAGAGTAAGTTAGGGAAGTAAAGACTCAGCATTATACAGTGGACAAAACATGCACAAACCCAAAATATCATGTTCTACCGCACGCCCTTTTTAAGGCTTCTGAATTGTGGTGAAAAGAAACAGAAGAGATTTCTTTCTACAGGATAGTGTACATACAAGCACATTTAAAATAGGTCCAGCATTCAGGCTACTTATGATACTACGAACATTCCTCTTAAAAAAAGAAATACCTTCCCCCGGCGAACTCAACTAATGTTACAAAACTGATAGATTTGAACTCATGTCAGGTAAACTAGTAAGGAAGAATCAAAGCTAACCTAAAAAGGAAGAGTCCATATAGCAGAATGAAAACATTAAAAGGGACAGAAAGGACCAAATGAAATACCTATCTTTAAGAAATGTGTTTGCATCTTCGTTGCTTTTTTGTAATGTGAACAAAGCCATTAAGAATTTATATATAGTTCAGTGTCTCTTTGGACAGCAAAAAAACCCACCAAAACCAACTTGGCAACACAACCAAGTCAATCGATTTTTCTACAACACAACATGTTTTTAATTAAGAAAGAATGCCAGGATGAAGGAGACCTTACAAATTCAATAAGCTGAGAGCATTCGGTTTTTGGAAGCAGGGGAAAGGGTTAAATCTTTTTATTGTAAACTTTACACATTAATGTAACTATTTAAGCCCCTTCTTCCTTTCTGATCATGTCTTTTGACAGGAAAGGGAGTATTTGTTTTGTCTGATTTTAACTCTCAGGAGAGCAAGCTAGAACTATCCAAAAACATCTCTACTTTATTCTGACCTCTGCCTTCCAAAAGCAGCAGTTTTGGCATGATGCATTTTCCAGAAAATGGAAGTATGAAATTCCCTTTCTAATGGAAAAATCTTACCTGGGTAATCATTCTTGTCTACATCTGAGTCTCCTCTTAGAGTGAAGCCAAATCCTGAAGGAATAGACTGGGAGGCCCAGGCTCCATTGAGAACCTGGGAAGGGTTAGTATTTAACCCATTACTGTATCCATTGTAAATAAGCACTTTCCCTCTTCTGTCTTCTCCTGCAAATGGTGCACCAATAGCAATGTCTGCAGTGCAATGAAAGAACAAAAAGAATGGGCACAATTAAAATAAGGCAAAAATTAAGGCACTGCAGGAAAACAGACACAAATGGTTTCTGCTACATACATGCAAGAACTTCAACGTTCTGTGCTTCTGTATGGATTCTAGCTTTAAGGCAAATATATAAAGATTTTTCTAGTGACTTTTCTGTGTCAAACTTTTATAATAAAAGCTTATAAAATAATCTTTGAAGGGGTAATTGGATTATACTAAATAGCCAGTCCACTCCTCTACCATATTTGCACGGCATTTCATAAGCTTTAATAAAGCAAGATCTAATGAATGCCTGCTTCTACTTCCGTATTTTTTTAACAGATACAAATTTTCCTTGATTTCGTCTGTCACCTAAATAATAAGAAGCAGCTGATAGATAAAACTAATTTTCTTTTTCCAGTAAAATATTCAACATAGACAAATGAACCCACCCCCCTCAAACATCCAGTACAGAATTGTATGTTTTCATCTATACCACACCAGCATTTTAGGAGAAATGGGAATAGTACTAAGTCAAGAATTTAACAGGAGGCTTTAGGCATTCTGCAGTAAAGTAATGCAATCCTTAAAAAATGAGGTGTCATATCCAAGAAGAGAAACTCACAATGCTCTTCCACATGGAATGTGGATAAAATCATATGTCTAGATTGAGATTCCACAGCCACACTAGTTGAGCAAGCCAATAGGAAACACTGGAAGAGGATATGTATCTACAGCTCTCCTCTTTAGGTTCTCATCTAGGAGCTGATGTTGAAGTCCTTTATTATACTTGACTTCAGCACCATCAACGTAAAGGCAGGAGTGCACCAAAGGTACGTGACTGGCGTCTTCAGTTATGAAGCAGAAGACTTAGGCTCTTAGCCTTTGCTATACACTGAGAGAGAAAAGGAGGAATCTCTTTTCTCTTTCTCCTAGAATGTGGGAAAGCAGGGATACCAGCCAGTCCTGCCCAGAGAAGCTGAGGGCTGGACTCCATGGTGGGAATCCAAGAGAATCCAGTGAGGATATTCACAGCAGTCACAATGCAGGGGATTCTTCCTGCAGGATGAGATTTGTTTTTTGTGCACCCTGAACCCCAGTACAGACTATGGCTCCTGACATACCTATCTGTTGCACAGGAGCCACAGTTTGGCAACACTGCCCTAGAGTTAAGGGGCTACAGCACCATGAAAAACTGCCCTCAAGTTAAGGAGGAGCTAAGTCCATTAATTTTTCTTTAGTGATTGAACTATCTTTAATGCTGCTGTGCAAAATACTTCCTCCATGAAAAACTCCTTGGGGTTTTAAATACAGAGGTGCCTGATTTGCAGATCCCTAACATCCCGGAAATAAGAAGTAAGGAAATGCATGCAGGGAAGACCAGGGTGTTACTGTCCACGTCTAGGAGGCTAACTCTAGGAGCTCAAGGTATCCAGGCTATCTCAGACAACTGAACAAGTCAGTTTACTTGGACTGTTTCCTTGAATTTAGGTTCCCAGTTAACTTACATGAATGTTTTGTTGTGTGCGAGTGCTATGGGCATTTGAAAAAGGTCCCATTAGGTACCTGTTTCCTTCAGTGTCTAAGTACCAAAAGAAGTCCGATTCCAAAATAGGATGTCTGTACTTGTCCAGTCCTTTGATTATGGGAAAAAATGTGCCATTTACTGGATCTCCTTCAAGTCTCAAATTCATCCAAGCATTTGAGGAGAGAAGGAGAACTCTGCTTTTAAACAAATGCAACATCTTAACTAAGTATTTCAACATCTTAACTAAGGATTACATGAATACAGTCAGAAGGCAACAGGTGGTATTTTTATTTAAATGAAGATGCTAATATTTAGTAAACAATAGTGCTGTAGTCTATATGACTGCCCTCCTATAGGTAAGCTTTTAATGATTTGTCCCTCAGTATCAGTTTCATTAGGATTAGTGTAAATTCTTGTTAAAAAGCTTTTTCAGTCACTGCACAGAACCTTCACGTTTACTGCTTAGCTACTTTTAATCTCAATATTACACAGATATGTACATATTACTATATTACACATAAATTACCATTATATCCGTCTTGATTGAGATCTCCAAGGTGTGTGATTGCACTGCCAAATCTACCAAACACTTCAGTGCCTGTCAGAATTTGTGCATCTCGGAAGAGCAAAGCACTTTCTTGCAGGAATAGATAAACTTGCCCAACTTCTTTAGGCTTGCTCTCAAATTCTCGTTCCATAAAGAGAGGGGCACCAACTAAGATATCATCTAAACTGGAACAGTCAAACAAAAACCAGCATCACTGAGAGATTGAGTGTAATCAACACAGGTCATGCATTTGTTAAACAGGAAGCCGATAACTATCATAGAGTCATAGACTAATTGGGGTTAAGAAGTCACTTCTGGAATTCTAGTCCAAACACCTCATTGAAACATGGTCAACTAGGGGAGGCTGCCCAGGGTGATGTCTACTCCAGTTCCGAATATCTCCATGGATGGAGACTGCACAACCTCTCTGGGCAACTACTTCCAGTGTTTGATCATCTCTCACAATAAAAATATTTCTTCCCAGGTTTAAATGGAATTTCTTGCACTTCAATTTATGCCCCTAATAGACACTGAAAAAACTATACTTTGCAGTTAAAAATCCAGAAGTCGGGAAATTAACTCAAAGGACACCCATGTAACTGCAACAAATTCTGAAGATCAATTCTTCTAATGGTGCTAGTGAGAGACAAACTTTAGTATAAAATCTATTTCATAAAAATTGTGCATCAGTAAATGAACAACAGAACAAAAATTGTGACTTTCCAGCAAATTTTGGATGCAATATACATGAAACAGGGGTAAAACATCGATTAACAGAGAATGCCTCATCACTCCTTCAAATGGAAGCTGGGAGACAAAGCCAAAACTTTATTTCTGAAAAGACTTCTGTTGAATATTAGGTACATGAAAAGCTGCAGCATTCAAGTCATTTGCTGTATTAAGTATCGAAGAGAAAGGACATCATAAAATCACAAAAATATGAGGATTAGAAAGAAAAGGGTATTTTTCCTGTTGTTCTAAATGGAGGTGTTTTGAAACATGTTACCAACATTTATTTAGTGGGGGAAAAAAGACAGTAAAGAATAAAATCAAGCAAGATTGATAGACACATAACAAGCTGATATATTCTTAATAGATTATTCTGACATATGAAATGATAGTATCAGATAAATTTCTGAAGGTTGCTCAAACCCATATAGGAATAATAAGAAGATTCCCATTACATTCATCGGACATTGGTCACCCACATTATGGAATGCTCTTACTGCAAACAACTACAGCTACTTGATCCCAGAACTTATAATTTGGAAAACATAGTGGCTTGCTCTGACATGAAACTTTGTTTGCACTTTGTAAAACTTCTAGAAAACTTCCTACTCTCAATTCATCTTCTTCCCAATAGTGATGTTTACACGAAGGCTTTATCCATTAGTAAACCAATTAAAGAAATTGCTCTACATTTTGTTTTTCCCAATTCTGACAGAAAAACCCTCATATTATTTATGGGCTCAGCTACGACTTTACCATAGATACAGACAGGTTCTAAGATATATAACATAAATTTAGTACAGAATATCTAATCTAGAAGCCTTTTAATCACATTGTAGAACTTACATTCTATAAATTGTGACAAAGTACTTCTAGAAATGTCATTTTAGAGTATATTTCCATAAAGGAAACTGTAATTCAAAATATCAGGTCACTTTAGTACAGTTGTTCTATTCCTTACATGACAGATTTTATCCTATGGCACGAATAACTAAAGAAGGAAGGAAGGAGATGCTGACTTGACATCAAAGGTGGGGTTTTCCTTTCACGCTAAACATCAAAAGTCCTCCTCTACTAATGGAAGATGTTTGTGGTCAGGACAGAATATCATCTGGAACAGTTGCCATGACACAAAAACAGCAACAAAACCAGATCACAAATGCTCAAATGCTCTTTTTTACAAGGTATTTTATGGATGCCATGTACTAAAAGCATTACACAGTAACACTATCATCAATTATTATTTTATTACACTGCAGTCCAGATATTCCCAGTAAGACTGGGACCCCATGGTGTTATGTCCTGTATAAACCATTAAGTAAAAGATATACTTGGCTCCAGTTAATATTTTACAACTGAAGACTAAGGGAAGATTTTTTTTAGAGGGTCTGAGGAGCCAAAAGGTTCAGAGCCAGGAAACTCCCAGCACATCAGTGTAAAATAAATAGATACCTACACACTTTTGAAACTCTGGTCCATAAGCAATATCCAGAGTGTCTACAACAGTGAGAGAGGTGGACTATCTATCATCCACAGTGGCCTAAAACTCTCTATACAGAAGCCTAGCCCAGAATACAAGATTCACCAGGTGAGACAGAAGGCAAGCAGAGAAGAGCTAGTGTCTGTTTTGTAAGGGTCACAGCATCTCAGCTGGAACTGTACATTGCTGGGTTATTTTTCTAGGAAAATTCCTACTTTGTTAAAATAAATGACAATGATGTATAAAATGCATTAATAGTTCAGGGAGCAGTGACAAGAATCCATTAGGTAAGATCACTGATCTGAGGTGCTGAGGTAAAGGTGGGGGGAAGAGTATCATCTAAATTACACTGACCTATTTCTAAACTGGCTATGGGCAGCAGAGCTGCCTGGCACACCCAGAGCACTTAGCGTGCCTTCCCTCCAGGTCTCAGCTTGTCCCACCCACAACAAAGCCTTCCTTTCCTCACCCGCTTGATTTCTCCTCCTTCTCTGTCAGCGCTGAGCTCTGTAGGTCAAGACAAGCTGCATCAGCAAGTCCTCTGCAAGAAGGAATGCTCCCTTAGGCAATTCCAGGGGGTTGGGTTTGTTATTTTGGGGTTGTTTTTCCTTTGTCATAGGAGTGTACTATGGTCAGAGAGTAAGGATTCTTCATCTACCCTGCTTTCTCCAACCCTCATTTATTAATTCCTGTTTTCCCTCCAAGTGAGGTAATAAGCAAGCATTGCTGCTTAGCATGCTTTATAGCCAGTTTTACCTCCCATGTCCTACAGTTTGCATTATTTAAATACCAAGCAGTCAAGGGTGGGGGGTGTGAGGGGGTGGTGTCACTTGTTTAATTATAAGTACCTATGTGATTAGACTTCTACATTTGTGTTGGTGAAGAAGGATATTTCAATTGGCTTTTAAATTGTGGGAGTTTATGTTTACAAAATTTGAGGTCTGAGACAAATTCAGGTTGATGTGTTTCCTTTTAAAAGGTTGTAAGAGCAAAGGAAAAGATGCTGGACAGTAGTATTAAACCACAAAGTGCAGTTCAGTTTGCAGTAGTATTTTGAACTAGCTCATTAGATTTATTTCATTTCTGCACTAAGATGCTGCAGTTAACATAAACTGTATATTTATATTTGTTCCAGCACAGAAAGGTAACCAGCCACTGTCGCTTCCTTTTTGACTCAAAAAAATATCTGTAAAAAGTACAAGCTGACCACCTGCTGAGACTGTATCCAGTTTCTTTGTATCCTGCCAAGTAATAAAAAGCAGGAGGATGGGAAATGTCAAGAGGTCAAAGTGTAACCACGGGGAGCTTTGATATAGGCCAAATAAAAGACCAGTAAACAGTTTCTTCCACTATTTTTATTGGGACCATTTCACTCTAAATTGAAAGTGTTCTCCTTTTTCTTTTTACTAAGAATGTAGTCTGTAAGTTGATGGCAAATCTTGATAAGTTTCATTGTGGACTTCTCATTATTACCAGTGGGCAACTAAACATTAGTTCAAACATCCTCAATTTCACTGTTTTGCCTATAATTCTGATGTAAGGCAGATAAAACTGCAAGAGTCACTCTGGAACACCTACAGAACTGCTGGAGCTGAAGGTCTACAGGGTTTTTTTCTTATGATTGAAACTAATTTTAAGCCATGTTTCAGTCCTATTACACAGCAAAGCATTAGTGGTATCAATCTTTTCAACATATTAATCAGGCTTCTTATACTGGTAAGGCCATCCTACCTCCTTTATTCTTAGCTGCAGAAAAACCTCAAGTGAATTTTAAGTGGTCATTTCCCTTTTGCCTTTCAGATAAATATTTCTATTGACTATATGTGCAAACCAGCAAAGATAGACTACATATGTAATCAGACATGTTTATCAAGTAAAGCTTTTTGTGCTTCATTTTCTGAGGGATGTTTGGATCTCAGAGAGAGTTGTTAGATTTCTTTTAAGATATAGACTGGGAGACCACACAGACCTCAATGGCAGTTTGATTATATTATTGACATAAACTGTGGTCTTAGAGGTACACACAAAATATGAGAGCTGCCAAGAAATGCTATGGTTCACAGGAAATAACCTGCCACAGGATACAGTTTGGTTCAGTGACAAGTTAAATAGCAAGTTCCCTGAAAGTTTAATGAGCGTCTATTGAAATCTGATTCAAGTTTCTCCATCCTTTCACATTAGTAATGCATTATGGTAGGACTAAATTAAACCTGACTCTCTGTATCATAAAAATAGGAATTTTCAAAAGCTATGGTACTATGACAACAGTTGACCTCAGAAACATGGAAAGACTTGAGTACTGTGAAGCTACCANTTATGTTTAAGCACCTAATAAGAAATAATCACAAGAAAAGAATATGAAGCAGACACATCTGAGACATTTTGACATTCTAGGGAAGAGTATGCCATAGCTCTAACTATAATCCTGGCTCACCTTTGTGCAGACTTCCAAGGCTCTGAGCTTCAGGGGTCTTTATCTCCTTGCTCAAAAGCTAGTATCAATATTCATTTACTAAAGCCATAATCTACTAAAGCATTTAATTAGACTTTGCATGAGTTCAAAGTTAGCAAGTGTTTTCTTCTGAAATCCCTGAGTGTCTTGGGAGCTGAGCAGCACTTTGCTTCACACAAGCACAACGCCTGTTGTAACAACAGGGCACAGACACTTCTTGGTCCTCCAGATGATGAAAATGGATGGCCAACCAGCAGGTAGTGGAATGAGGAGCTGATGATATTGGAAAGCTTCTGAAACTGAGAAGTGAAGCTATGGATGGTCCAAATAGGAAAAGACAGCTGCTTTTGAGAATGGGAGAATGAACTTCTAGCAGTGTTTATTCACTACTATTCTACCTGGACCTGTTTCCTAAGACTTTGGGCATTTCCACTTTGCCACACTGCTTTGCATAAATATTCAGGAAGACAAATTCACCCAAACTAGGCCTGCAAATACTTGTGCCACTGTGATTGTGCAAAGATAAGGCTACATGACAATTAAAATCAGAAAAGAAGAGAAGCTAAGAGAAGCATTTTGAGATATGAAGCACCTGAAAACCTATGTTTATTAATAAATATCAGGCATTGCTTCCATGAATGTTCAGTGGAGCTGAATATATTAGGTAACCTACCCATCATTGTTAACATCAGATACTGCAACAGTGTACCCAAAATAAGACGCCATCTGGAAATAAAAAACAACAGATAGGCTTTCATATCAGATACCAATTTTTACAATTTCTTTACTGACAATCCTCTTTGTTTCTATAGTCATTAATTCTAAAAAATATTTTATATATTCTTGAAAC
>VZTM01041127.1:133471-165273 GCA_013400555.1 Jacana jacana | reverse complement strand
ATTGTTGCCTGCATCTCTATGCTGAGCATTTACAAAAGATGGTTGCGGGAAATAGATAGCTCCACTTCATCGTGTTTATCCAGTCCAGCTGCTTGCATGAGAAGAGGCAAGACTAATTAGTATAGATGAAGTAGATAATTTTTCATTAGACTAACATCCGTCAACTCATTTCATGCAGCTAACAAAGAACTGTTTAATAGTAATGCCTTGGTTACTACTGATACAAACTGCTTTAAGTCGTATTAGTGACTTAAGAGGTTGTGTATCCCATCTGAAGTCCTCCCACCACTCCAAAAAGCCTGTTTAGGATATAAAATACAGGATAGGCACCTATCTCATTCTTTCCTATAACAAGCAAAAGCTGAAGCTAATCATAGAATCATATAGGTTGGAAGAGACCCTTGGGATCATCAAGTCCAACCATCAGCCCTACTCTACAAGTTCTCCCCTACACTACATCCCTCAACACCACATCTAATCTACTCTTAAACACAGTCAGGGATGGTGACTCCACCACCTCCCTGGGCAGCTGATTCAAGTATGTTAAGAAATTCTCATGGAAGGCTGAATCAGAGCCATAATCTTTGCACGTTTCACTGACATACAAAGACATATTCAGTCATTGCTAGGAAACAAAATCCCTTCTTTCAGGTACAGGAGGCTGCAGGATATATCAGAGCACCTAGCAGACTATTTCTGTCAGTAATCCAAGCATTTGCTGAGATTATTAATAAGAGTTAGAAGTTACACAAGGCCCACAGGAGAGCAATAAAAATACCTGATAAATCCCAACAATCTTTGCTTAGATATAGCAACCCCAAACACCTCATTTGGCTTCTGAACTTCACTTCCAAGGTCTCTTTAAGAAGCAAAAGGAATTTTTCTTTAAACAAACAAACAAATTAAGGTCTGGGTAATATCAAATAACAATGTCAAATCCAAGCATGGTCTGCCAGAACCTGTGCCCAAACTATGACTGAATTCCAGCAGCCATCTGTTTCGTTAATTAAACAGCACTGACTCTTTCAGTAAGCCAGGGATTTCTAGGCTAAGCAGCACAGTAAAGCTGAAAGGTGAACTCACACAGCCTCCCAGGTGTGACTAAAAGCAAAGAGCCAAATTCAGATGACCACAAGACATTACAATCCCTAGGTCTGCAATGCACCAAAATCCATATATGGCCATCAGCAATTTTCCTTTCTTCAGATTCCAGACTGTGGCTACGTTTTTTTCCTCTCTCTTGACCACTGTTGCTTGCTTATCCGGAAGTCTGAGGCCAGAACTATGGAAGATTTAATCTAGCTTTCCTCCTAGCAACTCTTTACCAATTCACTACACACTCATTTTCCGAAAACAACCATGCTCTCTGAGATTTATTGACAGATAAACAGATAAATGAATAGATATTGAGGGGGAAGAGCAGAAACCACCGCCACCATACAGTTTCTGCCAGTTTCTTGTATGTGGATTTCATAACCAGGACTGTTCGCTTAATTTGAAAGTTCAGCTATTAAATAAGCTCACACATTTAGCTGGTTTTGAGCCAATTTTCAATTCTAACTAGACTGGTTTTGCTTGCTGATCAGAGCAAGTTGTGACAGCACATGAGACAGCTGAAAGGGAATTAGATGAAGCAACCATCATCTGCAAATGTAAACCAAAAAGCTACGTACTCAGCCTGTGCTCCAGGAACTGCCTGGTTAAAGAATGCATTCGAATCATTCTGACTCCCGGTGCCAGTTGAATAGCCCAGGATTGTAACATTGAACTCTCGAAAGATATCTGGAAAAGAAAGATGGCAATGAAAGGGAAATATATACAACACCTGCTTCCTGCCTACAGTGACCAACACACCAGCACTGCCACAGTTTTGCTCTCTGACAGCACAGCAGAGCTGCTGCTGCAGCCTCCACTCAACTAGTTGCACCCACCAAGCAGTGGCAAGAGAGACCACCGGCTGGTGGCAACTCAGACAGCAGTGTGCTTGCTGTGTCTGCACTGTCACCAGCAGATAAGATGAGCAGGAATCGATGACCACTGTGTGCAGTTATCTCTCATCTTGTAGTGGGTAAAGCCTAAAATAAAATCCTCAGTCATATGATGGTGACTTTGGGAAATGAAGGGCCTCAGCCCAACAGGAGATCCTGTTCAGCTAGAGAATCTGGATCTACTTCACAGCTATGCAAAATCTCATACTACTGACAAATATGAAGAAAGCCTCCAATGCATGGTTCTGACCATGCACATTCTCCATTGCCTCCATAGTAGTTTCCAAAAGGAAGTTGACAGTAATTCACAGCTGATAGAGAAAAAAGTCACACTCTAAACTATAAAAGCTACCTTAATCTCAAAGACTGAATTTAACCACATTTTGATGGCTTTGTCAAATGTAATACCATCCAGTGAATCAATTAATTGCCTATTATAACTAGATTCTTGTCACATTCTGCTTATAATAAATGGTCAACACACAGAAGGACAGTTTACTGCTCCTCTTCAAATAGAGGTTTATTATTACAGCAGATCCAGACTGAAACTCCAGCAGCTCTACATTAACAATGGACTGAGCTACGGGACATTGCATGTTTCAGTGAAGACAAAATTATTCCCTGCAGTTTACATGCATGAGTAGTCAGCTTTATTTATCAAAAAGGTCTACTCTATGCAAACATCTCTTTTAGGAAAAAACTGTGGTGGGATATTTATTAGAAGCAAATGTTAATTGCATCACAGGCATGGACATAGCAAGCTCATTTAGAAATTCAAATAACACTCACCAAGCAGTTGTGAAGAGAGAGGGAAAAGAAAGGAAGGGAATTTCTAGCTGCTTCTCCGTTTCACTGATGAAGTCAACCTTTTATTCATTAGTCCTAGGATATTGTTTCTTTGAAAGGTAGTTCTTGTTAATTATTCTAAAACAGCCTTGAGATGCTTAGGAGCACTCTGTAAACACTGAGGAGGGGGAATGGGCTGGTTTTTGCTGTCTTGCAAATTAGATGTGGCAAAGGTTTTACTTACTAGGTAGAGTTGTCACATTCTCTAATGACGCATCTCCTCCAATACTAAAATGAGAAAGAGAAATCCCGGTCACTCATCTCTTAGGTGGACACTAAGCAAAAGTGAAATAAGCAAAGTGAAAACCTACCACAGATCATGAGAAAAAGCAAGGGGTGATTAACTTGGTAACTATCAATTTATCAGAGTACGTGGAGAAAACAGAAGTGGAAGTACTACTGAGAGAATGGTTGAGGTTTCAGTGGTAAAGATGCTTGTCAGAAGGATGTAATGATCTTGCAGCTGTACGCAAGCATAGTCAATCATTATGAAGTGGCAAAAAAATGCCTTGGATACATACTCAAATGATTGAGCCCTAAAGTACTGCAGATTAGGGGGTTGATTTTGAGGCCAGTTTCAGCCACTCTAAGGCAGCATCAAGCAGCCAGCCACGGGGTGACAACAGCTGCAGCAGCAACTCCTCACTCTCTTCTCTTGCCTTCTGCACAAGGCTATGTTCCCTCCAGCTTTTCACTTTGTGGAACACTATGAGGCCACATTCCATCTTATGGAAAGGGCTTAGGACAGCACAGAACTGCTTCAGTGTCAACTGAGATACATCATTACATCAGAAAATCAGTCTGTTATAACCTTGTGCTGCATGTGGTAAAAGTTCTCCAGTTAAGTGAGCTGTTTTCCATGGTGCTACAAAACATTCAGAAATAACAAACTTCGAGAAGAAATCCCAAAAGCAACCAGTTCTGTCTTGTTCATTCCAGTGACTTTTCTCCAGTTTTATAGATGTCCAACTTGCCAGCCCACCACAAAAACAAAAACTGTCACAAGGAGCATGAAAGAATTCAGAAGACCATCTTTAAAAATGCTGAAAACATTTTCTGTGAAGCCACCCTTGTGACAAATCCCAAATCTTGGTACATCTCCACAAGAAATGCTAAAATGCTAGCCTGAGAAGCAACCTTTTTTTTTTTTTTTTAATCTCTCTGGCAGCTGAAAGCCCCAAAACACATGGAAAAGAGTAATATTCCTTACAGAGGAGAATACACATCTCCTCCTCACCTTGGCTGAAGGCTTACCTCCAAGAAAGTCCACGGTATTCGGTCTTCAAATCCAGGAGATTATCTGAGGCAATTCCTGTACCAGCCTGGACATTATTTTACATTAACCAAATGAAATTAAAGCACAATTACTAATACAATAGTCACTCATACAGAGTAATTTTATTTACTTTTTAATGCATCTCTTCAAAAGCTTTACAAGGTATCTGGCTTTTTCCCAACCTTCCTCCTGAAGAATGCATCAAAGCCTTTCATAATTATTTACAAGCTTCATATGTATATGATGCACAAAATATATGATGGAGCCATGAAACAATGGCTTTCTTCTCATGAGTCTAGATGAGCTGAATAACTCATTTACATTACTCAGGAATGATAAAAACATGTCAGACAAACACATACAACTTTTTGGCTAATGATAAGAATCACTATATGAACTCAACAGAGAAAGCATACATATCTCAGAAAGAAGCACCATAATACCTTTACACCAATTTGGAAAGTATTTTGCTAAATGGAGAGACTTCTTATAATAGTACTACAGCAAGGAGGAAAGCACTCTCTACACTTACCCTGAAGAAAAAGGCAAGCTAGCAACTACGTCCCTCCTAAAACAGCACCATAATTCAGAAGGAGAGCGTCTCCCAGCTGTGATACTATAGTTTCATGCTAAATTTGGGTACAGGGTAGTACTTCAGCACAGCACAAGACCAAGTAGACGAATTGCTGCTACCTTGGATTAAATCACAATTTAATTTCTCTACATTTTCTTCTATGTATAAGCTTTATTGAATTAATGGAAGACTGATGTTCAGAATAAGTATGTGTGGGCTCTAAGACAGAAACACACCACTGTCATTTCTATGAAAGCAGATTTTATTCTCAGTTCCTACAGACTATACTTAGAAGCAGAAACACCTGCAGGGTCCTGGATATTATAATATGGCAGCCACAACTATATAAAGAAGCTCTTGCATTTGTCAACATTGCAGGCTTGCATTCAAATGCTTCTGTTTATTTCAGTAACCTCCTGTGTGTAGGAGTTCTAGCAACATGCCTGCCAGATAGTTGTAAAGGCTTCATGGTTTGTACACACAATGTCTTTGTTGTTAAGGCTTAGATTCAGAGAAGTCGATGTTGCAATTATATCTTTCTGCTCAGTGTTTCCTTCGAGCTGGCTGCAGAGTTTCAGTCTTTGACCAGTATGAAAAAATTAGGCAGAAAGACATGATTGGATGTCTGAATTCTGAGACATATTCCTTCTAGGCTACCAAGGATAATCATCCTCAGCAAGAACTACACCTTGACAAAGAAATTAGCCATGAGCTAAACAGGCACAATAAAAAGACTGAGTATCTTCTGAAATGGATAAAGTCAGAGGGCTCTCACCCCTGTGCATCCTCATCCCAGTAATGCAAAAATGTATAAAAGGCTATTATCCAACATCCCTTAGTTCCTGAAAGAACTGAAGCAAAAAGAACAGGTTCACCAGTCTGTTCATATTCAGAAAAGCTTTAAAAAACACGGTAACTTAAGCCTTGGGCTCTGTTCCTTTAGTTTCAACAGCAACTGATCTCTTCTGTCTCCAATTGAGAAAATGATTTAAGCACCTCCATAAAGGATTTGCATGTGTTTTTGCCCGAGTTCAAAAGCATGTGAATTTGTGTGTGGGAGGAACAGTACTGAAGAACTGACACCTTCTTTCTTGTTCTAGCTACTAGACTTATTATCATCCACGAATGAATGGATCTTTGCTTCTAGGTACAACAAGTATTTCTTCTCCACCGGAGCAGGCACATGTTTGTAGTTTTACCACAAGAACAGTAAAAACACTTATCTTCTTACCGTCAAAGAATCCCCAAGAGCTGCTATAATTTTCACATCAGCTGGCTTTAGGGAATGCACTGCAAAGGAAAGATGTAGCTGAGCCTGAGTAGGAAATAGCTACTCTTTTTCACTACTGTATAATGTAAAACATGCCATTGCACATTCTAATGCTCCAACATGTTTTTGCAGAAAAAAACAGAAGCTCTCTCCAGCTCATCTTGTGCTTGTAGCAGCAACATATGCATATTATTCAGCATCTCAATGGTTAATTTTGCTACCAAAAAGACAGAAGAACCAGAAGCAAATAACATTCAGCTGCAAATGATGTTCAGCACCAAGATGAAGATAAAAGTAGAAGACTAAGAAGGCAACAATACAAAGTTATTATTTGAAACTGAATACTGCTATGTCCTAGACTAACATGCATGAAGCTGGATTTCCAGTTTCCTTCCCCAGGATTGAGGTGGTATCACTTAAGAGCTATGTCAGAACACAAATTTGGATTTTCTCAGGTGATATTTTGAAGTTCTCCACTGACTGGGTTAAGTGGAGCTACTTAGTCAGAATGCTACCTTACATGACAGTATGGCAGTGTATCTATTAAGCAGCAGCTGAAAAATATTACATCTTTTCCAATCAGTATTTTTCACAGTTCATCAGTTATTTCAGCAAAAAAAAATAAAACCTCATCTTGAAGGACAGTTAAAAGTAATTCAGCTTCATAACAAAACAGGCAAGACTACCTGAAGTTGCAGGAGGGAAGGATGGAGACCTGTCCTGACAAAGCAGCTGGCTTCCATAATTCTAAAGAGAAAAAGAAAGCTGAATACCATTTGACTGGAAATACAGCCAGTAGTAACTAGGATCTTCTTGGTAGAGGCCAGGTGGATAAACCAAAGGCTGTTTAGCATGTAGTTAACTAGACAGGCCGTGATTGCTCGATTGAATAGTCATATTCAATACTGCTCAGATTAGAATAGCATCCTGTACTGATAACTGTGCTGTCTGAGCATGCGTTCTTACAGGTGTTTCTGGATGCATTTTGTCTAACTCAGGAAGTGCTTTCTTGCTCTGTGCCATGCACTCAACCTCCCAACCCCCTTTGGCCAAATTTCCACAGATTTCACCTGTGGTGCAGAGCGTGACTCATCCAGTTACAATACAGGAGCAGATGCAACAGGGTAATAGGGAGATGGATGTTGACACTTACTGGAGTTTGCTTAGGATACGTGTAATTACTGTTCTTATATGTCCTCAGGAATGGCTCAGCCTACAAAACAAGGCAGTCTGAGTCAATGCAAAGCATCAATAGAATACGTGGAAATTTCCATTCCCCAACCACCAGTTCTCAGATGTCTGGAGATGATTAGCAGATTGATGCAAGTTAATCCCAGGAATAAAAAAAGGAAAAAGAAAGAAAGAAATAAATCAAGAAATAGCATTTTAAAAATCCATACAATAACAGTGTTTTAAAATCCATACAAAAATATTGAAAACCTGAGGCAATATTTTTACACAACCAGAACTTACAGAATACACTCAGGACCCTGCCATGTATGATTAACAAGAAGCTTGTGGTCCCACTGCAAGGCAGTCCTAGTGATCTCTGCAGAGCTGTTCTGACTGGTGTCATCATTGCTGTTTCCCCACTGAAGCTCTGTCATTCAGTGTGGATGCTTGATGATCTTGACAATGTAGGCCAAACACCCTTCCTTTGTGTTTTAGCCAGCTGTGATGTGTGACTGTGAGGGAGCTTACTCCTAAGATGAGCTTGCCCTCCATCACATGGGGGAGTGCTCCTACTGCTACCAGTGGCAGTTGCAGAAAGTATGTGGGGAATAGTCAGAAGCCCCCTCATGAAGACAGTGCTCCAGGCAGCTGGGTAAAGGCTCACATGGACTCCCAACCACACCTAGCACCTCCACATAAACACAGACACCACTGTAGCTTACCACACTTGGACAACTGAGAACAATCTCATCTTCAATTTGCTGATTATCTGTCTTCTCCCCTAATGGTTCCAGCTGAGGGAGAACCGAAGTGCACAGAAGAAAAGTGAATGAGTATCAGAGAGCAGTAGGCAACACCGTGCTACCACCCACTGGAAACCACCTCTGCAGAACAGCAGGACAACTGCAGGGCAATGCACCCATGCTGGCAGCTGCCTCCATACACCGCTGCTTTGTGTGCTGAAGAGGCTAATTCCCATACACCATGAATGTGTCATGATAATCAACATCCCAGGCAGGCATCATCTCCTCAAGACAAGTCCCAACACCCCAGCCTTAACATCCCCTGAGATTCACTGTTTTGAAATGATTGGTTTAATAGTTCAGGTGATATTTGTTCACATGATCCCTCTTTTGCTTTGGAACCAGAATTAAGGGTGCAGAAGAGATAGGGCTAGCTACCTAGTAGCTCCCCAGGGTTCTTTGCTCCCAAGGGCACAAGGGAGCAGACAAGGAATGACCAATACAGGATTTAAAAATCTTACCATGTTGTTCCACAAAGCACGTGCAGCCTGGGAATGGGCCTTCTGGCTGAAGTGGAAACAATCTGGGGCAAAATATGAACTGTCTGGCACCCCTTCCTGAAAAACAAAAGGAGTGTTATATCAGAGGCAGTAAATATGTAACAAGCTGTGCATTATTCCCTCTCTCTTCCAGCAAGATATCCCAGCTGACTTCAAACCAAAAGTAGCTGCAAAGGCCTCTGAGGCCAAGAGAATTAAACTGGGCCAGAGAACACTAGTGGCTAAGAAGCCTTTTAAACCTTTTTAATATAGGATTTCCCAATTAATAAGGAATACAGACCACTGTGACTCTGGGTATAGATATTGATTGTATTCTTTATTTCCCCTGAGATTCACACATTATAGTCTTTTGAAGAATGTCGGTTTTCATATGGAAAAGTCATTTACCAAAGTACTGCAAGGGACTTTGTGACTTATGGGGGATGCACGGTGAGTGTTCTCTGGTGACGACTTTGAACTAAATATCTACTGCATAGTTGTCTGCCTGCAGTGCAGTGGGCTCAGTGCCCCAAATCATATCTTCAAAGTCTGCATTCCCATTTCCCATTATCTCCAAGTTATTCCATAAGCATTTTCTGCACTTTTGGATGTTAACTCAATTGAATATATTAATTATTAGGCCAGAAAAGTGCTGATCACAGTTAAGCCATGACAATTTTGAAAAGTTGGTCGGATCACACCAGGATGTAGTGTAGGGACATTTATTTTGGTTGTTTTTACCTGTGTTTTTGGCATCTTCACATTCATCAGAAATGGCTGCATAACCACTGTGAAATTATCTGTAGTGTCATACCTTCCGCTCTCCACTAACTGTCGGGTTCTCTCCTAAAGAGTCAGAGAAAAGTTGTCACCGTTCCTTCATTTACATTCAGCTCATTCAGTTTGTGTCTGTCCATTTACGTCTCACCAAGGGGTTCTCCCATCCTCGTGCAGAAGCCTAGATGCAGACCTGGCTTTCAGCTCATGCCAGACAGCCAAGGAAGCAGTCTTTGAGACACATATCCCAGGCTTCTTTGCAGAGAGGCAGCCTGGGGATAACTCCCTAAGTGGCATGGGCATGCAGCCTGCTCACTAACTAGATTTTCTGTCATAAAGATATTCTTCCAGAACCACTAAAGCATTTTTGGTTTGGCCAACATCCCATGCCTGGTGTTTGCTCTTGAGTTATCATGTTCTTTGAATTAATCTGATCTCTAACAAGATAAGTAATGAAAAAAACACTGCTGGCTCTGACAAACTCTACTTTCAATGGCTCTTTAACATTTTTTTTGCTTCTCATCTATTTTGTTGTTTTAGTGAATCGAAGTTGTAAAGATCTTGAGTCTATTCCCTTCTCCACCTCACCATTTTTTTAAATCACAGCTACAAATATGTCTTTAAAATGAGTGGAAACTGTCTCCCGCCTTCAAATATTAGCCTCTCTGTGGTCCCTTTATCAACATGAGGATGACGTTAAACCTATAACAAATGCCACATGCCTTACCTGATACTTTCTGTTAAAGTAAACCAACTTCTTTAACTCATCAGAATTATCCTCTGGGTTTACGACACAAGGGCACAGGAGTCTGTGGGATGAGAAGTGGGATGGCAAGGTTTTGGCAGCAGAAGTGACCTCTGTGAGGAGAGGACAAGGTTGCCTTTGCTGGACACAGACAGTTCCAGCCAGCTTCAATGAACCTACCACAGAGCACAGCTGAGCCAATCAACCACAATGGTGGTGCCTCTGTAAAAAACCTGTTCAGGAAAGGCCAGAAAACACCAGAGAGGGAGAGGAGGAGAGAACAACAGTGGGAATGAGGAGGAGGTGCTCCATGGCAGAACAGGAACCACTGCCTGTGGGACCTGAAGAGACCACAGGCTGTGGATGAGTTCACGCCAGAGCAGGAAAACATCTGAAGAGCTTCTACCAGAACACAGGACAACAGTGAGAAGGAGATATCACTACATCCAGACCCCAAAACACTGCACCACCCATGCTTCACTGAAGGGATTGAGGGTCTCCCGCAGCAGTAACAAGGGAAGAGGCAGAGGTGCTTGGAGTGAAGCTGAGCCTGGGAATGAGGAAAGGTGCTTTAAGTGTTTAACTTTCTTCATTTCCCAACACCTGAATTGGTAATTAAGTATTCCAGATAATGGATGATAAATTCAGTTAAATTCCTCAAGTCAGGTCTGCGTTGCTTGAGATGATACATGATTTCCTTGTCTTTATTTTGACCCATGAGTTTTCCTTCTCATGTTCCTCTTATTTTCTGCCCCATGTAGCTGGGGTGGGGTGAACAAACAGCTGTGTGCATGCTTGGCTGCCACCGAGGACCAGCCCACCACAGACTCTATTCATAAGTATGCCTGTGCAATGTGTTTTGCTTTAGCAGAACTATACAAGCACCCTTCAAGACAGAGTTTCCACAAAATCTTTCTAATCATCTGAGGGTCACGAGTTGCAGGATGTTTTACATGGAGGACAGCAGAATACCAAAAGACATATACCAAGACTGATGCTGAAATCTCTACCCTTGGAGAGCCATTCCAACCCAAGACATTTTAAGTTTCTGTGAACTCATGTTGGCTATCTTTATCCCTCTCTGTAAATTTGATGCTTCAAGCACATTAACATTTTCTTCTGATGCTCCCTCTTCCTAGGCATACCTTATTATTACTTGACAAGTCCAAATGAGAAAAAGGACTCTTTTTAAAAATCCTGTCATATATTCACATCCCTGAGAGAGCTCTTGGAGAAATACCACCTATAGGGATGCAGTTGATACATATAAAGTACATATGGACCCCTACCACTTCCAAACTTGTCTTAATGGAGAGACACTAACAAAACAAGATTTTACTGCTACAGTACATCTATGTGAAAGACAATACAAACCTAAATTGTGTATTCAGAACTCTTCAGTAACACAAAGAAGGCAAAATTTGTGGAAACCTAATCTCTTCTTCGGTTATTTGCTACTCTCTGAAGAAAAGAGACAAGATTTCAAGACCAAAAACCTCCTTCAGGTCCTTCTTCAATTCAGTAGCAAAGCATTTATTATCCCACACAGGTTCTGCTCAGTATCATGTAAACTTGGCTTGGTGCCAGATAGGCAAATGTTAAATTCAGCCTGGCACCTGAAAGTATGGGAAAAGGTTACAGTTATCTTGAGATAATCTAATCTTAAAGGCCTCTCTAACTATCCTTGCCTGATGATTAGGGTTTTGAGATACATGTGTACTCTAGCCTGTAACATTTTAAAAAAAAAAAGAAAAAGTAAAATTGGTTATCAGAAGCCCCAGCACTCAAGTTTAAAAGCTAATTTTTCCATTGACAGTCACCAGAGAACCCTTAAAACAGAACAAGAGGATTGTTCCTGCGTTCCTCCTGTAAAGCCACCTTCTTCTTTGGAACCCTTTGGGTGTCCACACATCCCCTGTCAGAAGCTGCAGAGCCCCTCATGACTGAAGGGACCCAGCGAGATGGATTCAAAGCAGATGTTTTAGCAAGATGACTCTGGCCTCCAAGTTCTATTCTGATGGTATGTAGTACCAGCTCCGTGGCTGAAGCAGCAGGAGCAGCAATGGCCGCCTACATTCACAGGACAAGGTTATTCTGCCTCTCTGTCAAGAAAACAGAGATCTGCTTTTCTGAAACCGAGCAAGTCCTGCCAGCAAGTCTGGGGTGACACGCTGGACCCTACCTGAGTCACCAGAAGGTCACTGGGATACTGACCTGCCACGTCAGTGGTGGAATCACACTGACTTGGGAAGATTGTTGAGCTACAAGGGAACAGGTAGTATGATTAAACATCCCAGACATCTACTTGCAAGACTAATTAACTATTGTTAAAAACTAAAAATCAGCAATGAGATTACGGAGACTAGAAACAACACGAGCAAGAGGGAGAGTTTTAAGACTGCAGAAAGGTAAATCTGTAAATTAAGTTTAAGTGGTCAACTAAGAAAACCCTGTGTCTTAATCTCATCTCCATCTGCATCCAAAGCATGCTTAGCTGAGCTCTTTCTGCTCTGGCTGGAACTCCCTTGCCGCATAAGTAATGAGTCATTAAACTGGCGTGTCCACAAGCAGTGGTAACAGCAAGGCTCAGATACAGAGACAGTGACAGACAGACAGACAGGTATTTCTAAATGCTATGTTGAAATCAACAGGTAGGTACATGTTCATACACAAAGGAAGGTGTCTGATGGTCTGAAATACTAGAACCTTTTCCCTTTAAGAAAAAACGTTTCCAGAGAAGACCTTACAGCCTTTTGTGAGCAACAGTGAGAGCTGTAACAGAAATCATCACCTCACAAGCCACTTTGGGCAGCTATTGTTTGCTGAATTGTGCAGCTCCCGAAGGCTTGTTATGGAAAGTACTGTCACCAGGTTCACAAACGCCCGTGGAACCTGCCGAGAGAATAAGCAAACCCATAGCTAATGCCCAGAGCACAGAGTGCCGTCTTTGCCCCTACACAGCCTCAGCAGACCTCAGGTGGCAGCCTGCTGACTCAGGCAGCTTGCATTGTTTATCACAGAGCTGTTTAAAGTATTTTCTAAACAATTAATCCCCTACAGATAAAATACTAAATTACAGCCCCTGCCTGTGCTGCTTAATTGTATTTTAAATGCTGATGGTGGTCACTTGAAAATTATGACTTCAAAAGGATCCAAATAAATTGTTACAACTTTTAGCACAGCTCGGACACCTGCTAACTCTTTGAGTACTCTCATTGTCTTCACCCATATCAGGAACAGAAGATTCTCTCTCAATGACCACAAAAAATAGACTTATCTGCAGTATAATGAACAAGCAAAGCCTTTTGTAGCCATTGAATATCATATGTTTGTTCAAATTTGTTACAATATTTTTTATATTTGTCCACAGCACATCAGCTAGAACCAAGCACATCATTATTCCTTCAGTAAAATATTTCTCCAGACTTTTCTGCCTCTCACAAAGATTTTTCTGCAAGCTGGTATACAAGTGCTCCACTGATGAAAGCAATGAACAAAATTCTCAGTCAATAATCAGTGACTGACTGCTTTACAAACAGGAAAAGTTTGTTTTACCTCTTCGTGAAGCATGTCCAAAGCTTTTTGCAGATTGTAGGTGTAGTTTTCAGGAGAATAGTGTACCTGTTGAAGCAAGAAGATTGAATTTTGCTATCAGTTTACTGAAGCAGAAAACAACAGTGACTAGGTAGAGCCAGCTAGCTCTCACAGCACCATTCATGTTTCTAACTCTTGACTCAAGAGTAGCACAGTCTTAGGCAAAACTATCCCACATCTGCTTTTCTTCTTTTCCGACCATCTCTGTCTCACTCACAAGAAAAGATCTAGTGGCGACTGGATACAAATAAGGGAGCAGATACAGGTGGCATTGTCAGGCAGCACCATATCCTCTAACCTCTAACCCCAGGCTTGCTTGGACCAGTCTTAAAAGCATGCCTAACAACTCACTAGTGGGGACTGTCTTTGGGAGAGATCAGTTTGTGTAAAAGTAAGTTTGTTTCTGCTGTATGGAAAATTAGCAACATGCCTGCCATATGCACCTTACCTGTCACAAATAATAACTGGCAAAGCTTAGGCATCTGTCTGGGAATACCTACTTGCCTCTCGGCGGTGAAATTTTCATGTTCTATTTGAGTGGTTCAAACCCTCTAATTTAATTGACTCAAGTAATCCAATTTTTATTTCCTCACTTGTGGAACTATTTGACAGTCAAATAAACTATGAGAAACACCTATCTTATTTTCAGCCTTAATTCTCTTTGATTTAATTTCAAGCAGAAGGTCATCAAGAGCCCCACTGGTCTACTCACAAAACTAGACAGCTCGGTTCCCTTATTCATTTCCTAAATCACAGTTCACCAATAATGTTGTAGGTAGCTACTATTTGTAGCTCTGCAATATAAAGGAAGTATCACTGATGATGGATGCAGATATGCCATATCCTTGCTACCCACGCTCATGTGTGACTGCCATTTTGCATCTGGGTCAGGAGCAGAAGGTAGGAAGGGTTAATTTCCTCCTTCCTTATTTTATAACTGTCTTACTGTGCTGCTTTGCTGTTTCTCCTAGTCTGAAATTAATTGCATAGAATGAAAAGCATGTGCTCTGCTGCTTGTAAGTAGGTAAGACTTGTTACTGAGGAGTTTGCCATGGTCTTTCACCTTCTCTGTACTCTCACACACCTCAGGCTACATACAGTGTGTGTATATATATATATATATATATATATGTTACATACATATAAGATATATAGTATATATAGTATATATAGAGAACTGAAAGTGGTAAGAGCACCAAGTCAGATTTAGGAGTGTGACTGTGCAGAAGGCAAAGAAGTACAAAAACCTTTGACCTTTTATCTACAGGTGGTAAAGTGCCCTGATAATGGCAAGTAATCTTAGTTAACAGCAAAACAAAGTAGGCATGTTTATGTAATTNATGCTGATGGTGGTCACTTGAAAATTATGACTTCAAAAGGATCCAAATAAATTGTTACAACTTTTAGCACAGCTCGGACACCTGCTAACTCTTTGAGTACTCTCATTGTCTTCACCCATATCAGGAACAGAAGATTCTCTCTCAATGACCACAAAAAATAGACTTATCTGCAGTATAATGAACAAGCAAAGCCTTTTGTAGCCATTGAATATCATATGTTTGTTCAAATTTGTTACAATATTTTTTATATTTGTCCACAGCACATCAGCTAGAACCAAGCACATCCTTATTCCTTCAGTAAAATATTTCTCCAGACTTTTCTGCCTCTCACAAAGATTTTTCTGCAAGCTGGTATACAAGTGCTCCACTGATGAAAGCAATGAACAAAATTCTCAGTCAATAAACAGTGACTGCTTTACAAACAGGAAAAGTTTGTTTTACCTCTTCGTGAAGCATGTCCAAAGCTTTTTGCAGATTGTAGGTGTAGTTTTCAGGAGAATAGTGTACCTGTTGAAGCAAGAAGATTGAATTTTGCTATCAGTTTACTGAAGCAGAAAACAACAGTGACTAGGTAGAGCCAGCTAGCTCTCACAGCACCATTTATGTTTCTAACTCTTGAGTCAAGAGTAGCACAGTCTTAGGCAAAACTATCCCACATCTGCTTTTCTTCTTTTCCGACCATCTCTGTCTCACTCACAAGAAAAGATCTAGTGGCCACTGAATACAAATGAGGGAGCAGATACAGGTGGCATTGTCAGGCAGCACCATATCCTCTAACCTCTAACCCCAGGCTTGCTTGGACCAGTCTTAAAAGCATGCCTAACAACTCACTAGTGGGGACTGTCTTTGGGAGAGATCAGTTTGTGTAAAAGTAAGTTTGTTTCTGCTGTATGGAAAATTAGCAACATGCCTGCCATATGCACCTTACCTGTCACAAATAATAACTGGCAAAGCTTAGGCATCTGTCTGGGAATACCTACTTGCCTCTCGGCGGTGAAATTTTCATGTTCTATTTGAGTGGTTCAAACCCTCTAATTTAATTGACTCAAGTAATCCAATTTTTATTTCCTCACTTGTGGAACTATTTGACAGTCAAATAAACTATGAGAAACACCTATCTTATTTTCAGCCTTAATTCTCTTTGATTTAATTTCAAGCAGAAGGTCATCAAGAGCCCCACTGGTCTACTCACAAAACTAGACAGCTCGGTTCCCTTATTCATTTCCTAAATCACAGTTCACCAATAATGTTGTAGGTAGCTACTATTTGTAGCTCTGCAATATAAAGGAAGTATCACTGATGATGGATGCAGATATGCCATATCCTTGCTACCCACGCTCATGTGTGACTGCCATTTTGCATCTGGGTCAGGAGCAGAAGGTAGGAAGGGTTAATTTCCTCCTTCCTTATTTTATAACTGTCTTACTGTGCTGCTTTGCTGTTTCTCCTAGTCTGAAATTAATTGCATAGAATGAAAAGCATGTGCTCTGCTGCTTGTAAGTAGGTAAGACTTGTTACTGAGGAGTTTGCCATGGTCTTTCACCTTCTCTGTACTCTCACACACCTCAGNCAGGTGTTCTAAAGATACCACTTCATTTATCATAACATCGAGTTGAACAATCTGAAGGTCTCAGCACAGTTACCTTCCGGAGTCGCACAGGTAGGACCTGCCTTATTTTATACTTTTGCCCTCTCACCCACTGCATAGAGACCCTATGCCCAGGCTGGCCCAGCTCACGCTGGAGGTAGCAGAGGACTTACTGGATCCTTGCAGAAATCACATAGGTCATTTCCTCCTATGAAAAGTGTTATGAGCTTCCAGTCAGTCTGAAAATTTATTCTCTGCACACAGAAGGAGATGGAATAGAAAGTTATTAAATAAAATAAATAAATAAATCAACAAAGAAAGAGAGAGAGAAAGTGAGAAAGAGGAAGAGAGAGAAAGAGAGAGAGAAAGGGAAAAGGGGCAGGCAACATACTAAACACAAATTTAACATTTTTCAGGGTACCTGGGCATGAGATCTCTAAACATCCACAACAAAATCCTATTTAGTCACGACTGAAGGTGCAGAAGCCAAATAAGATCTAAATAAGGTTTATAGTACCAGTAACACCGTGCAAAATTATTCTTTGGAAAACTATTGCTCAAGAGCCATGTGTATAATTTTCTTAGCAATATCTTGGCTTTATACTGAGAGATTCCTCCTGCAGTTCTAGGAATATATCTTCATTGCTAAAATGATGATATAAGTCCTACTGTGTCATAAATAATGGAGCTATCCTGCTGGAAAACCCTGGAGGGCATTGCATTTCGGTCTCGCTGTGAGACAAACTGCAAAGAATAGAGGGGTAATATTAACTCTATTTAACATGACTGGTAAAAAATTATAGCACTTCTTCCTCTGGAGGCTTTTTAAAAAGGGTTAGGGAATGCAAGGTAATTATGCTTCAGGAAACACACACACACACTTAGCTTTGAGGAAAGGTTCAGATATGCTTAATACCGTGTAGCAAGTGTTGTACCCAATATCTTAACACTTAAATTTCAGTGCACAACACTACTTAAGAAAAGTAGCAATAGTACATCAGCCTCAAGTGGTTTAAAAACGTCTATCTTCAAAGGCAGAGGGCAACATATTCCAACTAGTAAACACGCTCTTCGATAGTTTGGTCTCAAAACATACTTATCCAAATTAAAAGAGGGGAAATTTTTCCTCCTGCACTAACCAAGTGTTTTAAGGAAGAGGGAAAAATAGGGGGCTCTTAAGTCAAAGATATATGACATCCAATAGGAACATTCTTTCTAGTTAGAAGAAAGTTTAGTAAATAAAATGTATTTGTATTCATTTCTGTTGTGTGACATTTTCAAGCCAATAAATATGACAGAATAATACTTAGAAGCCTTGAATGGTTTGAATGAAAACCATCTAACTGATTCATTGTTAGTTGCTATCCCTTTTAATCTCATTTCAGATACAGCCAGAGTGAAATCTTTTTTACCAGTGAATCAAAAAGAAAGGCACCGCAAATATTTTTGCCAATATGCATTCACTGGAGTATTTATACTAGACATGCACTCACAGTTATTTCAAAGGCTTTTTGGCTGCTTTCCAAATATACAATTGGAAAGCCAAAACAACATCATGTAACTTAGGTCACCGATTGCATAGCACATTTGTCAAATTACAAATAGCAAACATTCAAAGCACTAGTTGAGGTGAAAAACATGCAAGTGATCCTCAGCCTAATGCATGTTTTACAGACCATTAATCAAATAGTTCCTAGCAACAGCTGTGTAAGTCAAAAATCAGTCTATGACTAAGTGAAAGAAGGGATTAAATTGTTTTTAAAGATAACAAGTCCTTTCCTTACTTGACACGTTCACTCCACATGATTTGCCACTTTAAAAGCTTGCCCACAACATACCAGCCTGTATCACTGTTGATGGAAAAACCATGTGCTCACAAGATAATTAATAGTACCACAGCAAAATCCAGCAGAGAAAAAGTTCTGTCAATTTGCAGGGTGCTGTAGGTTGGGAGGGGAAGCAACAGCACTGAATTACCAAGCACTTGTGGTAAAAACGATAAGCTGATTACGATTTGGTAGGGTTTGATAGTAACTATCATGTGCTGGTACAAATTCATTTAAGACAAAGCTGTAGGTTATTTTGTACTGACTCACATTCTGCACTAGGGAATATTACGCTGTTAGAAACTAATGATGCCACACAACTTCATTCTAAAGATATTGATGACATGTTAAACTCACAGTATCATTCTTCATGCGGTCCACCAGTCTTCTAACCTGTGCAGGAACATGCCTAAAAATAAGAGAAAAATAAAATTATAAAAGTCAAATAATAAAAGAAAAAAAAAAAGGAATCCTCCATAGCCAGCAAGACAAAGCTGATGAATGGACATCCCTCACATAATGGCTAAAAAGCCCGGGACAGTCCAATTTTCATTGAATGAAAGGTATGATATCCAAAAAGAGGCTATATTTTTAAAAAGTGAAGGGAAAAAAATGAGAAAACAATTCGTATGCAACAGGCATTCATCCACTTTGCAAGCGCTGCATAGTTACACTTTTTACAAGCTAGATAGAAAATACACTGTGCTACCACAAAATAAGTGCATTTTGCTCCTTCCCAGCATCATACAGGTGCTATTGATACACACATTACCGAAGCATTCGTGCATGTATCAATATTATTACATGGTCTCAAGCCACTGAGGCATGTCTTATAAAAAACATTCCCAAGAGAAAAAGATATGATACGAATTTCAGTGAAGACAGAGCATGGTGGTCTCTGGTTAATTCCCAGCTCTGCCATAGACTGAGCATAAGTAATCCATAATTTTCTCTTAGTTTCTCTAAGAGCTCTTGGTCCCGCTTAAAAGAAGCTTTAAATATACCTCCTATAAAACAGAGGAAATCTTTCTCTGCCTCACAATAGGGATGTGAAGCTTTCCAAGTAGTGCTTGTAAAGCGCTTTGGGCTTCTTGGTTGAAAATACTAGGGAAAGCATTGCTTTTGCTCCTAATTTATTTGACATAGATTAGAAACATTGCAAAGCCCCCATCGTATTTTTTGGCCTTCATGCTAGAGATGGGCTAAAGAAATATATGTGGGTTTGTCTATCAGCATTATCGCAATCCTGCCAAATCCAGGGTTTGGGTCTTTTTTAGTTAGAATGGAGTTTTAAAGAAAAATCAGCTTTCTATTAAAATTAAGAGTTTTCCTCTTACTCTGCACGATTCCCTGCCACAGCCTGGTTGAGTGCAGCATTAGCTGTAGTCTCCTTTCCAGTGGCAATGGAATACCCTCTCAGGGATGGGTTGAACTCACGAAGAATGTCTGCAGAGAGAGACAGCACCATGAAACTTTGCTTACTGCAGCAGGTAGCAAATAAGGTTATAAAGATTAGACTTTTGCAAAAGACCATTAAAAACAAAAAACATTTAAGCATAATAAACATGGAGATTCATCACCATATAACTATTTCCTTGCCCTCAAGATTTCTGAATTTTATGAATTCAGGTATCTTGTGACCAAACACGATCATCTGGGCTAGCAATGCCATTTTGCTTGGTAAGCAAGGGAAAAATGCCTTGACCTCTAAAAAGCATGTAAAATCTGATCTGGTAACGTGATTCTGCTCTTGCCCAGAAGAACTTCCCCATACAGGGAAAACAGCTTCTTTAGGCTATGACCTAAGATCTTTGATTCATCTCTCCCCAACTGCATTTTGGGCAGAACTATAACCAACAGAAGAATACTGAAACAACCAAACTCCTAGAAATTACAAACACAGAGTTAATTCACTTACAGCAAATTACAGCCTGGTCGTTATGCAACTTTTACGCAGCACTGGACATTGAATTGGAAAGGGATTGGTTCTGTCATGCTACAAATTCTAAATCTTTCTTCATGTCTTCTTTTATAATAACAGCTCTTTTAATAAAAAATTCTAGATAGCTATAAAGTCCATGAGAATAGACACTTACTTGCCAGTGTCGTGACTGTGCTTATGTTTTTATCTCCTCCAACACTGTTAAAAAGAAAGAACAAGAAAGAAGTGTTCCAATATATGATGGACTTGGTAAGGCAGTGGACTAAGTAAAACAGCTCCCCCTCATGGGGTTTCTACACATGTACACAGCACATTCTCTGGTGGTTGAACAAAGTCAAAACAAGCTCTTTCTGTGCATACCAATGGGGTCACAAAATCAGAGGCTCTGTCATAATCATAATAATTATATTGAAAGCCGCGTACGCTAGAGCTGCCCTTTGAATTCTCTCACATGCCTCAGCATGTGTTCAAACCTAGCCAAAAGAACTGAGTCTTTTTTCTAAAGCTGCCATCTTTGCTATTGTTGTCCCTATTAAAATATTTGTTACATCCATTTTTAGTCAATAAATCCTTTGTATGCTAAAAGTATATGTCAGAGTGATAACTATACTCAATACCCTTTTCCCCCCCATTTCTCTCAGCTAGAAGAGTAGTACTAGACAAGTGAAAATCAACATATGCCTATGTGCTCTTTACTCTCCATGCTGTAGAAAATTTTAGCATACCTCTTCCTCCAACATGCCAGTATGCTATTATTAAAGATCAAAATACAAAAAGTTGGACTTCAGACACCTCTACAGTATCCTTTTGAATTGGAACGGAATATTTTGAAGTGCTTTAGTACCTGTTTAAGTGTTTAGTACCTGTAAGAAGTACACTTCTTACAGGCCTGCAGTGGCTTATGTGGGTAAGAAATGATGAACAGAAAAGCATCTTGACAGGTGTGGTGTTAAACCATGCTGTTACAGAACAGCAAGTGAACATAACTGCTTTTCTTCAGAGTCACTTTTGGACCTAATAAAACGAACGCTGCATATATAAAAGCTTCCAGTCATAACTGATAAACCATTCTGCACGATGCAAGGGNTAAACCATTCTGCACGATGCAAGGGAAATGGTTAAGGAAACAGATACAACGTATGAAACAGCAGCAGTAAAAAAAAATCCCATTTTGAATTTTTGGAGACTGCTGATTTTAAATAAGATGAGTGGGTGACATGGGCCACAACAGGGAAGGGCAGATAGGATACAGAAAGAGCAGGAACAGAAATGCAGACTGGAAAGTGGTACAATGCCACTGGAATCTAGAAGTCCCCTTTGCAATAGCTACAACTGTCTGAGGAGAAGACCCTGTCTTAACAAGGTCTCCTTTTCATCCATGCATCCAGGCCTATTCCTGCCATGCTACATCATACTCTAGATAGCCACTAGTTTGAATATTTTATTTGTCACATGTAATAGCACAACCATATGCCTCCACACGAAATGCGATGTCACATTCTCTCTACACAAGCCTCTGTTGGCTACAAAAACAACTATATATATCAAAACACAAGAAAATGGATTCACTGGCACTAAGGGGGAAATTTCTGAGACTCACCTCCAAGAAACACCTCGGTATTGAGTCAGGACATCCACAATATCATGAGGTTTGGATGCTGCCCCATTACCTGCCTAGAAGCAGAAGAAAAGAGGAGTTCACCTTCAGAAAATAAGAATTGCTACAGTAACTAGTTCTCTGACTGATCTAGTGAAAATAATTAAAAAGTATATTAATGAAGCAATCTACGTCATCTCCCCAAAATATAACAGATCCCTGTTCTCAAGAGGATCAAGGGCTGAGGGTATCTTAACTCTGCTCCAGTGAATTACTCTCTTCTATCAATTTCTTCATTAGATCAAGTGGGAAAAAAATAAGTTGAGAATGTACAAGCTACACATACAATTCTAAATTTACATAAGAAATAGATAAGATGGTCCTGAATTAATAACGTATTGTAACATTCCTTACATTAATAAGCGATGCAATGATTTTACATCTTCCATCCCCCAGTTTCCCCAAGAAAGGAGATTACCAGGATTTAATGTGATAATTAGCACAGAACACATAAGAAACATGAATTACAATATGTACCACTAAGCAATTGTCACTGGAGAATCATAGCCAGTCTAGAGGTAACGAGTTTACATAATTTTTTTCAATACTGTTTCTGGAACTATCTCAAGATAAGTTACAATTCACACACCTGATGATTTAGTGCAATTTACTCAAATATTTAGTTAGTATAAATGGATATAGCTTTACAGGTTTTGGTATTCTCATATATACATATTCATTATATCATATATATGCACACAGACACAATTAGCTGCAGATTTTTTTTCCTTTCTATTTATGCTGCTTACTAATAGCTTTGAAAGCCAAAACTTTGGGAGTTGCTTAGAATCAATAAAGAAAAGCAATTGCTACAAATCACAGAATCACAGAATATTAGGGATTGGAAGGAACCTTGAAAGATCATCTAGTCCAATCCCCCTGCTGGAGCAGGAACACCTGGAGCAGGTCACACAGGAACACGTCCAGGTGGGTTTGGAATGTCTCCAGAGAAGGAGACTCCACAACCTCCCTGGGCAGCCCCTTCCAGTGTTCTGTCACCCTCACCATAAAGAAGTTTCTTCTCATATTTAAGTGGAACCTCCTATGTTCCAGCTTGCACCCATTGCCCCTTGTCCTATCATTGGATATCACTGAGAAGAGCCTGGCTCCATCCTCCTGACACTCCTCCTCTCCTCTAGGAGGCTGGTTTTGCTACTGTGCATTCTAGTCTTGTGACTCTTCCTTGTGTGGCACTCTTGTGGACTTTAAATGGGAGCTTTGCACTCAGATTAGACTCATGACCTGATTACCAGTCAGTCAAGGTGCAATATGGAAAGCAATAAGGGGTGCGGGGGAAGAAAAAAAAAAAAAAAGAAAAGGTTTGGGCTCAGTAGGGCATAGCTGCATGTATTCTGGTTCTCAGGTTAAAAATTCTGAAAAGCTTTTTCATTATTTGCTTTACCAATTGTTATCTGGTGATCTTTACTTACTGTGAGTGAATCTCCAAGGGCAGCAATCACCCGAATATCTGCTGGTCTCAAATTATGAACTAATAAATAAAAGATAAAGGTAGGATAAGGGAAAAAGAAAAGAAAGAAAACTTCAAATTGTGATGGTTATCAGAATTTTTCCTTAGAATAAGCATAAAGCATTGCAAAGACAGTATGTTAATATTCATAACAGCATCAGCTCAGAATGACAGACACTGACAGGCATCAAATGAGAAATGGTTCTTGGTACCATAGCTGGGCATTGGCTACAGTGACAACAGAGGCAGTAGGATTTGGGTCTTGTATCTGTGCTTACTTAAATTCCTTTTAACCAGTAGAAACAAGTGAAAAGCAGGCACAACTTGGGTGCCAGCACTGGGTCGAAATCTGGGGACAGAAATTTTGTCTGAGGGAAGACAAAACCCACCTGGGGACAGAATTCCACATGGCTTTTGACCGCCCAGACTGCACTGACAGAACTATTTTACACGTACCGAGTTTTCGCATCTCTGCAACTGAAGCACTTGACTACCTCCCGTCTTTCCCCTGTCACTTCTCTCTTTGTACATGGAAGGTGCAGTTGCACCTTTCACTATCCTTCATGGATAACTCGCATCTTGTGTATAACTGCTGCACCATTCCAAAAAGGATCTTAAAAGCCACAGTGAGCAGAATGCTCTGCTTCAAGGAAAAGTGTACCTTTCTTAATAAAAATGAGTTCCCATTCCACTTCTATCATCAAATGAAGTAGTTCTACAATAAAATTGCATGGGACTATACCTGAATCTGGAATTGTATCAGAGGGATTCCGGTCAAAACAGGGAATATTTGTTCCATAAATCCTCTCCTGCAAAGACAGACAGGGCAAGACTTCGCATCAGACTTCCTATTCTCTGGTCATGGTAAGCCATTTACGTTTCAGAGCATTACATTAACAAATTTCCCACTCGTGCTTCATATACATCTACCCAGCTCAGCCTGTCCTCAGCCTGCACCTACAATTGCCCTTTGAAGTCAGACAAAAGCTCAGTCTGCTCAGAAGGTGCATGGCCATATTAGTTCAGCATGAGTCTTGCCTGCCAGTGGGGCCAGTTATTTCAGACTTTGTGCCATGCTGTGTTCAGCTCTGCAATATTTTGCATGACCATACACTGAGCTAGGTGAGCTTGCATCTTTTTTGTGAGAAGCTGTTTGAATATCCCTGGAATATCCCAGCACAAAACCATACCTCCTCCAGCAGGTCATGAGCCTGCCTTCTCTGTGTGCAGCCCGGGATTCTCTCTCCTGTCTCTTTTGGGTTGTCAACTACAATGGAAGTGCCCCCAAGGTCTACTGTCAGTGAAAACTCAGTAGACCAAAGCAGACCATTGCACAAGACCCACGGACAGGTGTTTGGAACAAATTTCTCTACAGGACTCCCTAAGAAGGCTAACTTGCCTAAGGAAAATAAATTTGTGTGTCTTGTCCCATTGCCTCATTTTGTTGTTTATATTAAAAAAAACCCCAAAACACTAAACCAAACAAAAAAATGGGCCACAAACATAACACAGTGGGGCTTCTTGCCTCCTACACAATAACTACTATCAAAAATCAGAGTGGGAGGTACCATCAGTCCATGCAGAGGTCTATACACCCTGAGTAACTCACAAAGCAGTTGGCATTATATTAAAATGGGAGGAAAAATGCATATTCTAATGACACATAGCCCATTTTGAGCACAGATGTGGTGTAGACATTGTGTTCTGGGGCATGAAAATGAGAATGATCATCTCACTCTGTAGCTGCTTGGGAACACCAAGTTCTGCTCAGAATCATAGTACCATGACAAAAAAAACCCCAAAAAACAAAAACCACAACCAAAACAAAAACCCATCACAGCTGTTTACCTCTGCTTATCTAATTTGCAACAAGGGAGAGGGAAAGAAAAAAGAAAAAACAAAGAAAAAATAAAAACAAAGGAAAAACAGAAAAGATAAAAAAGAAAAAAAAATATGTTAAAAAGTAAAAAGTGCATTGTTGAATTTTACTATGGCATAAACAAGATGAAATCAGACCCACACAGGCAGTGTCATGCTGATCTGACCTAGTTTCCTCCAGGATTAAATGGCCTTCTTTTCACTGTCTTCTTATCTCAGAGAAGCTAACACTGTTACTCAGATGTTTACAAAAGGCAAACTTAGTTTAGGCTGGTTGAACACATCTACCTTAAATCACATTCTACTAAATCCACCAAGGAGAAAATGTGCTATTAAGTATCTGACTATTTAGTCAAGCACGGAAATGAAGAGCTGGACCTCTGTATTCAGTTTTCCCAGGTAGCATTGTCTAATTAGGCTACACCACACTCTCACCCACCCGGCCCACTGCCTCAAATACATTCAGCCCATGTGATGCCAACGGTCCTACTATACCTGAGGTATTTCTTGGGTGTCCGATGTCTCTGGGGAAGATGAGTAGTTACTATTTCTATATGTGAACAAATATGGATTTTCCTGCAGAACGAAGAGAGCACGTTTAACAACGGTAGTGGAAAAAGCAATATTTTATCACTACTAAGTTATTCATGCTAGAGCTTAAATGCAAAAACATTCAACAACTTGTTATTTGAACCAGAGACACTCAGACTCTGAAAATACTACTGGGCTATTGACAGCTCCAGGGACTAAAATAGTTAAATCTGGCAGCAGACACAGTCAAATCACAGAAGAGCTAAATTGTATCAAATACATGGCTATTGCTGACACAGATTTTAATACTGATAATAGACCCCTGATATCTGCAATTAATAAATACAGATTAGCTAGTTATATTTTGAATTAAAAAAAATATCTGACACAGTAAGCTGAGTTAACTAGATTTAGTCATAAATTCTTGTTTGCAGAGTTTCATCTTTAGAAAATAGTCTGTGTCAATGAACTTCAAGAAAAATTAATTAACAGTGCAATATCTCAGGTAAGTGCACACTCCCAAGAACTTCAGAAGATGACAACAAGAGTATTTGAAGACTTGGAAGTCCTGCATAGACTGTAATAAGGAAACTCTTTTACCTGAGAAGGACACTGGACCTGAAGCAATTTTGTGAAATCATAAGGGTGCTTCTGTCCAACTGGCTCCATCTAGAAAGATAGAGAGCAAAAGAATTGTACACATGCTTTGTGTGGGAGGGAAGTGAGAACATCAGCAACCTAAAGGCTCTAGTGCCTTGAATTTTCCATTGGGTCTGTATATGTATTTAAAAACTTGGTTTGCTTATGATAAATATTTAACTGTGTATAACATACCAGATGTACACCTACAAAAGAAAGGAAAACAAGGCCTCTCAGCACTGGAATGGCCTGCCCAGGGAGGTGGTGGAGTCACCGTCCCTGGCGTCCCGGTGTTCAAGAAGTGTCTGGACGAGGTGCTACAAGCCATGATGTAGTAGCTTAGTGGGTAGTATTGGTGATAGGAGGATGGTTGGACTAGATGACCTTGAAGGTCCTTTCCAACCTTGTGTTTCTATGATTAGATTGTTACCCTGTCATTGTTTAGCATCCACACACTAACTCTGCTGTAGGGAACACCAAACCTGTTAAGTGTTTTTCCCACAAGGCACTGATCTCGACTGCTTGCAGTCAAGTCACTGGTTATCAGCTTAAGCACAGTAAATGCGGAGATGCTTATGGTACACAGTTTGAACTTTGCTGAGATTTGCAAGCCAATTTTACTTCCCAGCTGGGCTGAGTATAAGAAAGCAAAAGACTGATGACCACAGCTCCACTGCCAGGTAACAACTCTTTGCAGCAGTCTGTCCATCCTCCCAGGCCTCATCTGCCACGTGCCTTTTGTCTTCTCCCAGGCTGTGAAACCATGCTCATGAACACTTGAGAAAGGCACCATTGGGCGATCTTCTTCAGTTCTCTACAGTTTATAGGTTTCATACAAAAATATAAAGAAAGTAAAGACTTTTGTGTGGGAAGAAAAGCAACTTGGGGTAAAATGAATTTTTGAAGTAAAAATGGTGTTACTGAAACTCCTTGGAAAATGCAGCTTTTACTCAGATTACACATTGAAGGCTTGAGTAAGTCCACATTGCTTTACCTTAGAGGCAGACTAGACAAACTCCCTAATATAAACAAAAAACTAAAAATCTTCCACTTGGCAATACATTCACGTTGCATTAACTTTTTTCCTTCTGTTTATGAGCATTATCTTTATGCACTCCCTCTGCTGCAATCCATGTTGCCACAAAGTCAGAAATGTGGAGTGTAACACATTAAGATCACTTAGATCACTTAAGAACATTAAAATCAATCCTCTGGTGGCTGTACAGCATGCGACTAAAAGCTTCCTAATTTATCCCACCTTCCGGAACTGTTTCTTTATCTACATTTTCACACATTAGGCAACGTGAAAACGTGCACTCCAACTCTGCGCAGAGACTTGAAAATATTTATATTTGTTGGCTGCCTTCTGACAAGGTGGAGAAGGGATTGTCGTTAATAAATTATGGAATTATTCACAACACAATACTGACAGCACAAAATGGTAACTACCACAAAGAATCACTTCCCTTGTTCACGCACCTTGCAAGGTGCTAATTAAATTGCAATCACACCCAAAGGAGTTGGCCACTATTTTAGATTCCTCTGAATATCTGTCTGCTCAGTTTGCACCAGCAGCAGCTGCCAGAAGCAGCAGATTACAGAAGAGACAGGATGGAAGGCACTGAATAATACAGCAATAACAGGCTTGAAGTCACCAGTATGTTCTGAGATGTTATGATCTGTTTTAGGTCTTCCATCAATGAAAATAATGGAAAAATTCAGAGAAATAGAGAAGAGGTTAAGACACTTACAGAGGTAGATATTCTTTACAAGAAGCCTCTGAAGAAACAGAGCCAGTGTCGGGGTTTTTTTTTGAGAGAAAGAAGAATAAAAGGAACATCTCCACAATATGCAAAATAATGAAGCTCAGAGAAAAATGCATTGGGCGCTGGTACTTTCTTGCCCTCCTCAAACAAATCAAAGTAGCTATTTAATGACATTCTTAAAAGAAAATATTCTTCTTCTAGCACAAAATGATCCCACAGAAGATGGGACAATGGTGGTATTTCTTGGTGAGGAATGAATTTCAAACAAGTATTAGACACCTGTACGTTACTGGGAGATGAGAAAAAATTTCTCCAGGAGGCAATTCATTCCAGCTGGCTCTGAGACACTGTTCTCCCAGCAGAGACCGACAGCACACATGCAGCAGAGCTGCAAGGTCCTGGTCAGGAAATCAGGCACCAAAGCTGCATTCTGGTCAGCCAAAGCCTCCCCTGAATTTCTAGCACATCTGTCATGCAAGCTGGTGAGTGTGTGGGTCTGCGCTGGTACTGCAGCAGTTTTAAAGTCCCTTAGTAAATCCTTGAACACAGAAGGGAGGCACTGGCAGCTTCCTGCAGCACTGTTCTCATTCAGGTTCTTGCCTGGCTTGAGTTTCTAACTTGGTTGGCAGATAGGGTTTTTTGTGGTCTTCTGTTACACAAGAGAATGCCAAACACAAGAGCAAGAGCTTCTTGTCCAAGTTATTTACATGAGAAGAGCTTTGCCCCAGATATGTTTCTGGAGATAAAATTGTAGACATTTGCCAAAATTAATGAATTAGTCTCTCTGTAGTAAACATAAAAGCTGTCCAAGTAAACGACTAACCTCTCTCACCTTTTTCTAGGTATCCAATGTAATTTTGTTGACTGTTCTTGGACATGCTTAATATATGAACTGCATAGTTCTTAGCTAGAAATGCTTTGGTAAAATATAGCCACACCTAGCAGCTGCTAGCTCAGCTTTTCACTCAGACTGAAGGGCAATCCAACTGCCAATTGCCACTAGATTTTCAAGGTTTTGCCCTTTGGCCAATAAGCAGATAATCATCCCAAGAAAGAGGCTGGTACCAAGTCTCCAAACAAGGTAATGACAGCCAGCAGGAGAGAGGAAAGTTTCTGAATGCAGTTCTCTGCCTTTTCCTTATTTTGCTGTGTTTGCTGCTTGGCAAGTCATGATCTTCATTTCCTATCAGTTCCCAATACTGCATTGTGGGTTGGTGTGCTCTGTTTTTAAAGCAGTCAGCATGAACCATTAGCTGGACTTCTCGGTAGAGTTAGAATGACCTTTACCGGGTCAGGACACCTGCCTGTGCTCTTTATGCTGAAAGCATCTTTCATATCATCTGCTTTTATATCTTGCCAGAATACAGTGACAGGCAGGCAAGGAACCTGCTCAAGAAGGTGCATTTCTGATGATTGCCAGTTGTACTAAGAAAAAACAAAGGCAGCAAAAGGAGTTTTGAAGGGAATACTACCATTCCTATAGCCTCCCTTCAAACAAGTAGCAAGATGTGGTTTTGCCACATTTTGCTCTTCCTCCAGGTCATTTAGGCTGCCCCCTCACTAGAGGAACCACCTCACACTGAGGAAAACTACCAAAATAAAGTTGGTATTGTTCCCCTTTATGACAACTTTCTGGTTCTGGAGGCTGCCCAGCATGCATGCTGCCTGAGACTGGGTAACTGGTTTGTCCACATCTGCTATTTCCGTTACATGATCCCAGCGGTTAAAGTGACAAAAATAGAGTCACAGACCAAAGAATGGGATGCTGAGAGACAAAGAACAGGAGGCAAAATTAAATCCATGCAGAGGAGGGGAAAACCTGGACAGAAAAATGAAGCAGAGGGAAAGAGGAAGGCTATTCTGCTAGCAAAAGTTGCAAGGAGAAAAGAAATCCTCTGAATGGACAGAAGGAATGTGTTGCAAATTAAGTGTAAGAATTTGAGAGGGCAGGAAAGAGAAAATAGTGCTGGGTTAAGTGAGTATGTTTGCATGACTTATTAAATTTTGAGATAGAAATCCACTTCTACATAACCTGGATTTGAAGGAGGCAATACAGCTGTTTCAGAATGGGAATGATACCATCACAAATCCTTGTAAAAAAAATTCAAGATGCCTGGCATTGGCGTTCTGCATAGATTGAAATCTAAAAAGCTGGACAGTTAGGAGCCACAGAAATGAAAAAAAAAAAAAAAGTCTGGACTTGGGAAAAAAATAATGAAAGTGAAGCCCATTAAAAGCACATGGACTCTGCTAACTGCAGAATCTAAAAGGTGGACATTACTCAAAACTGGAGGCCAGTTTCCAACTGATAAGCATAGAAAACATTATTTCAGGCTGACCTATCACCACAGTTACATGGATCTCAGATTCGGATAAGTTTGGTTCAGTGGGACCCAAAGAATTCCTGCTAGAGGGACACAAAATGGGCTGGCACACTGTGGTCTCTTCTCCAGTCTAAAGTATTAATTCGTTTCACTAACTGAAAGATTATTCAGCATTTCATTTTAAAAATCTGCTGATTGAAAAATCATGCTAAGTGGATGTAAAGGGCCACTTTTTCCAGCAAACTGGATGTTCATACTTTGTGTGGCTGGCTCCCAAGTAGCTTCAATATTTATAATGGTTAGTATCTGAGGAAGATATGCCACCACTTTCTAGCGCCTTACAGATCATTCCTAAGTGATAGTGACTGTGTGATCTTGGTATGTATCTCCAACACCGATGGGGACACTGAGACCTGGGCAGTTAAAGTAACTCACTTTTCTTAACAGAGAACTGCCACATAAAGAAAATGTTTAAGTCACACTTCAGGAACCCTGACTTTCAGCATTTGCTTTGCTCATTTGAGTAATGAAACTAATCACCTAGTGAGGCCAAGGCAACTGAGTAATAAAGGAGCCAACGTGCATCTTTTCTTGGCATCTACTTTATGACAGAAGAACTGAGGTAGGAACTTTGACATCATCATGAGGAATGTCATAGATAACAGCAAAGGAGATAACTGAATGCGGCACATTGATTCCAAGGTTAGAGATTCAATAGCTGATCAATCTGATCACTTTTTTAACTGTTTGGCTCCTACTACCAGCTAAAGTCCTACTAATTTTAAGTGAAAGATAACGTCTTTTATTAGAATGACTGTGGGATTTTTCTCGTTACGTCACCTGGTTTAATAAAAGCCCCTTCCTCCAAATTCTGCATCTTTATATGATCAGGGCTACAACAGCAGGGCTACTAGCAGAATTAGCATAAAAGGAAACAAGAACATGCCAATCTGCATAGATTTATTTAAAATGCAGTTTACTAAAACACGGTTGCAGCATAGACTTTTTTCCCTTCATGCTTAGGATAATTTGGATAGATGCAGGAATAGTAGGTACTCTCAAATGAAAATCTTACTAAAAATGTGGACTGTAAAACAAGCAAAAGAAATGTATGTCTAATTAATTTAAAAAAAGACTACAAGATGGTTACTAGAGAAAAAAGCAGGACATTTTAATTTTTTTTAAATCAGAAAGAACAGTAAAATCGAGGTCTTAACCAAAACCACTGACACCAAGGCTTATCCAAACATTATACACTCTAAACAAAAACATCCTACTTTGCTCTAGTGAGCCCAAAACAGTGTACTTGCTTTTTTGT
>VZTM01041127.1:76514-125507 GCA_013400555.1 Jacana jacana | reverse complement strand
ACCTCTACCCCTAATAAGCCACAATAATCAAATTCTGTAATCCAGAACAAAGATAGGAATTTAATAAAATCATCTTACACAATAATTGGAAGCTCCTTGTAGCTATGAGAAAGCTACACTGATTTCCCATACTTTTCTTTGAAAGAGCAGCAAGTTTAGCAAGGCAGTGAAATGACACACTTATTGCCTCCCTATCATTTTTCAAAGGAATTCCAGCACAACTGTCTTTGTCTTAACAGAAAGTTTCTATCTTCTAAATCATGTCAAGTTGCTAAACAAGACAGATAATTTCTCTAATGTTATGTTGTCAAAAGCTATATAGTCATTAGAAACTTCAAGATATACTAAGATCACACAGGTATAGACAGAACTTATCTCCAGCGTTCCGGATGTACGAAATGGGATTACCACATCCAGGATTGCTCTGGATGTGGTAAAAAGGCTGTTACTCAACTTTCTCACTGTTATTCCTCTCTTACCTCCTCACTTCAGTCCAATCTGGAAAATTAATAGACATGTCTAGCAATATGTGAGCCAAGCACCCAGGAGATGCCATACCTGATAGGACCATCTCAATATGTTATCATCTAATGTGAAGTGTTCGCCAACACAATTGCACTCATTCCTGCCTGGATTGCTGTGGAAAAGAACACAGACATTATGAAATATCAATAAATGAGACAGCATGAACTCTCCTACGCCACTGACAAGCATATAGCGAAGACTATGTCATTACATATATTGAGAAAGCTACATGGAAAAACCTCAATGTTTATATAAATCATGTATATTTCCATGTCCAGAGCCTTGGATTGCTACTTGATTTGAAAGTTTATTCAGATGAAAAATATGCCAGACTTTGATTAGCACAGGCTCTCACAAGCTAGCAGCATGATCAGGCTTAAAATAATAGCTGCACTAGTTCTCAAATATTTCCCTTTCTGTAGTCACAATAGAAAAATTGAATACCCTCAGAATACTTCCTCAGGAACTTCTGCCTTAAGTTTTGGCCTTAGGATTTGGCAACAAGACCTCCATCTAGAAATATGGATGGAAGCTCAATGCTGCAAAAGCTTATATATGCTAAAGGATGGCGAAGCAGCTAACCAGTCTCAGCCAAATTTCTAACCTGCAAGGTGAGATATGCATACTGTGTACTTCTGCAGCTGTAGACAGGAACAATATAACATTTAAGATTAATCTGGTTCCAGCAGAGATAAGCTCAGTTGAAAATGCCTTGGTGGACTGGAACCTAAGAAACACTTTTGTGGGGTTTACAGACATAAGTAGTAAGTACCTGCCAGGATAAACTCTCTCTCCTTTTCATAGAACTCTAGCTAGACCTATAAAAATGGGAGTTTTCTGTTAAAGTTATTTTATCACTACTGGTACGCAAAAGTAATATGAACTTGGGACCAGAATCTTACTCAAGCCTAACAGAAGAAATTCACACAATAGGTGAAGAGAATTATATGCCTAAAGATGGGCAGAAAACACTTCTAGTTAGTAAGAAACTAATAAATGACAGAACTTTAAATCCCTTCTGTATCCCAAACTTCAATTCCTGAAGTTAGGTACTGACATGTGACTGGGAGTGTCAACCACTAGTCTCCTCTTAGACACAGGCTTAAGTTTTTCTCTCAAAGCACAGTTCAAAATGAGGACTTCGCAGCCAAATCACGAGGCCTTTGTCTGGGAAAAGATCTGGGCCTGATGCTGAGGTGAACCCAGGAGTTTACCAAAGACTGAAGTACGAGGCTTGCAAACTACTGGAACTGTTCAACCAGACAAACACAGCTATATAAGAGCATGCTGACAACGAGAAGGCAAATTGCCTTAAACTCAGAAGGAAATACAAAAATCCCTTAGAGGAAAAAAAAAATAATTCGCTTTGGTTTTTAAGACCTTCAGTACGTGGCAAAGCCTATATTCCTAAAGCCATCTTTTCCAGCTCTCAGCTACATGTCTCATATTTTTCCTCTCAGTGCCTGTGCAGGAGAAATAAGCTAGAACGCTCCACGTAATTGCTTTTGACAAAGCAAGCTTCTCCTCTGCTTGTACTTGTTGTTAAGCACATGGTTATACAGCAGCCAGACCCCTTCCTTGATTGATGGAACGTCTCCCTGGCTGTATACATGCAAAGCTTGTGAACCACTTCAGGATGACTATATTAGTACATATGGTGTCTTATGCCACAAGCACAGGAAAAAAATTACTGTGGAGTAAGATGGAGTGTAATCTCATCAGCTGTAAACTACTCCATCATAACTGTCCACGTGCAGTTATGTGCTACTCCATACTAAACTGGGACATAGCTACTCACACTTTTGTTACAAGATACTGAGAGTGGATGAAAGCATTGAGGCACATTGCTACCATAAGGAATTGACAAGTTAGATGTCCTCCATCCTACCATATCCTAAGTCCGAGTAGTAGCTTTCGCATAGCCTGACAACGTGCTTTAACACCAATTGTTCCTTTTGTGAAGGTGAGTACCTAAAAACTTAAACTCCTAAAGAGCCTTCAAAAGTTTTTGTCTTGAGAGGTACAGGGCAGAAGTGGCACTGACTAAAGAGCTGGGGGTAGGTAGACTATACAGTCTTGTGGCCATAATCATAATCACAGTACTGGGTCTGGCTGGGACAGAGTTAACTTTCTTCATGGCAGCCCATATGGTGCTGCATTTTGTGGCTAAAGCATTGTTGTGGCTAAAACTGTTGACAACACACCAATGCTTCAGCTGTTGTCAATGTTTGTACAGCGTTGAGGCTTTCTCTTTTTCCTACATTCTGACCCACCCAGAGAATAGGCTGGGGGTGGGCAAGAAATTGTGAGGGCACACAGCTGGGAGAGCTCACCTGAACTGGCCAAGGGGATGTTCCATACCATGTAGCATCATGCTGAGCAATAAAAGCTGAGGATGAGGAAGAAGAGGAGGGGCATTTTGGCATCCAAGGCTTGGAGATTGGCTGGACTTCCAACCCAGGAAGGAAGGATAGGAGGTGGTGTGGTACACTTTTGTGTAACTTATTTCTTCCCCCTCCCTTGTTTTCTTTCATCTATTAAACTGCTTTTATCTCAACTCATGAGGTTTCTTGCTTTCATTCTTCCTAGTCTCTCCCCTGTCCTGCTGGGGGACACTAAATGGGGAAGTGAGAGAGAGGTCTGTGGCTGCTGGCCAGAGTCAATCCACCACAACCATGGTGTGTAATACTTAAATATAGCTATCCAAGTTGGTAGGATTAAAAGTACCTGCTCTTTCTGCTAAAAATATGCCTTGTACAGAGCATTTGTCAGAAACAAAATGGAGATCTAAAATCTTTAACATACTTTGGTATTAAGTATTAACGGTTCAGAAGAATGACTCAATTATAAAGTCAGTATGTCAACATATCTGAGCTCTAGTGGGAGACAGTGTCAAGGTTTTGAAGGAACATTACCTGGCATTATTGTAATCTTGGCAAGTAAGAGAGGAGGTTGTCAGCTCAGTGGAATCCACCAGATTTACAAAGGCCTTGGGAACCTGTAGTCATAGAGTAAAAAAATAACCATGTTGTATTTGCAATTCAAGGTCATCAAGTAAAGATAGCAGTAAAGGGTATCTGCAGCTCCACATGTGTTACCTCTGGCCTGGGATTCTGCCTGCATAAAACCAATCATCTAAGCCTTTCGCAGTTCTGTCCTGAACCTTACTCCTATGCCTGCCATCTAGAATAATGTTGATCATCATTCACCAAGTACCTGGGACCATGACTTCTTGACTGAGACTCAGGAATTAATTTTACATAACCAAAGTGGCCATCAACCAACTGAATTGACCTCAAATGAACTAGGAACTCCCATTTTTTGTAGCAACATACCAATGCAAAGCTGGGGATGAAACATCCTGTATAACAGCATAAGCACTCATGGATGCTGCCTCACCTTTCCCTCAAGCAGAAAGCAACTTTCCAACTACATAATGATATTTCCACTTTTACAAGTGCACATAAACAGATTCTGGAAACAATAGTGGGGAGAATCTGAAGAGAATTTGTAGGTGGAACTTCACCTGTACACAACATTTGTTAAAATCAGTCAAAAATGAGTGGTTGTGGCCCAATGCAACCGAACTGCTGTAGCACGCTTAGAATACCCTTTAGGCCTTCAATCCAGCAAAACAAAATTCTTCAGAAGTTGCTATCAACATACTTCAGGTAAACAGTTAATAGTCTGCTTTCGTAGCAATATATCCACATCTAGTCTACTATATAGTCTACTAATATATCCACTATCAGTCTACTAATTAGTAGCCTGACTCAGTGCAGAGCGTTTCCCAGAAAGCATCCTAGATAAGTAGGTAGTTCTTAGCTCAGTCAGCTAGGAAACCTTTAGAAATGCTGAGATCTTTTCCTATTATGTGTTCATTTTAAAACATCCAGTACACATTTGTAATGAGTGATTTCCCTGGTCTGTAAAAGTCATCACCGGGTAGTTAGCAACCTGTACACAGCCTAGGTAACTCCATACATCCAATAATTAGATATCAGTTATTTTCACAAGCAGCTCTGCAAAACATGAATGACTTTCAGACCTAGACAGACGTACCCTGTTTGTTTTGTTTTGTTTTGTTTTTAAAGTGTTTCCTATTAAAAAAGAAGACTGACTGGCACATCAGCTTGTGTTGCAAAACAAAGCAGTAACCCATCCATCCTTTCTGTTACCATGCATCAGCTTAAAAGCAGGACTAAAACACTTACTGACAGTGAATGAAGCCAGTGGATTGAAGACAGTGAGGCTGGTGTTTTAAGTAACCTGAACAGAGGTACAAGTCCTTATCCAGAATGGGGAAAATCTACTAGAAAAATCAGCAAAGGATTCAGGTATTCAAGGTTGATGAATATACCTTACCTTTTTATACAAAAAATCCAAGACAGCTTTAAGTTTTTCCAGGTTGTCCAATAAGCAGTTCTTCTGTAATAGAGATAAGGAAGGCCATCAAAACTAGTAGAAAGCCCAAAGTTATAAATTTATTATCAATATAAAAGAATATTATTCTTTATTATCAATATCAAACACAGTCACAAACCCTGTGCGTTGAGCTGTGTATGGAAGCATTATCACCAACCACTCTGTTCTGGATTCAGCCTTAGCCAGCACCAAGAAAAAAAAATAAAAATGGAACTCATCTTATAGTTTAACTGCCTATAATTAGACAAATTGACAACTTAACATATAACAAAACAAAACAAAAAACCAACTAACCAAACAAAAACCAACCAAACAAACAAGATAGGTATAAGGAAGAAAAGTATCTTTAGAATGGAAGGTAGAAAAGAGCTGTTCTACTAAGGCATCTCAAACTTGGGATCACAAATTAAGTACATATTTATAAATAAATAAAGTTTGCCAGGTATTTACATCCCTGCATAGAATCATTCCAACATCCTGGAACCACCTACTGTGCTTTGGTTTACTATGGCAGAGAGCAGAGCTTGGGAAAGCATCTTAACCACCTGCCTTGATTGCTAACCCACCCCATAAAAAGCTTACCAGTTGTGTGGAGGCACAGGAAGAGCATGGGTTTTCAGCACTAAAAAAAACTGTGATCAGTTTCCAGTCATTTTGGAAGTCCATCATCTGAGAGTAAAAAAAAAATAAATTTAAAGAAATAGGATGATAAGGGACCTATTTGCTACTTTCCTTTCTCACATAAGATTTGCTATGGCTTTAAATGAGGGGCACCAAGCAGTAGCTAGGGACACGACAATGACCACCCTGATCACTTCCATTTGACAAACCACCCAGCTTTTCCCAACAGGAGACAGCTAATGGATGGTTAGGCAGCAAATGCTGCCATTAAAGCTGAACACACACCTATACAAAACTCAGGTTACAGCCAGAAATTGCTGGTGCCACCGGAGAGTCTGTTGGGGAAGATGGGCAGGCACAGCTTAGCACAGAGATTTATGCTGCTTCTTTACATCATTGTTCCAGCCTGCTGACAGGGTTAATGTTCCTGAACTGCTGAGACTGGGTTACATTAGTGGGATGAAGCAAAAATCTGAGAGCTAAAGCCCTAATCAGCTGTGCTACATTTATTAGGCAGTTCTCGACAATCCCAAAGAGCATTGGTTAGAACCACTCAGCTCCACAAAAATGTATACTAAAATCCATCCACAAACAATCTGATGGGCTCCCCGTAGAGCAAAGAGGTAACAGCAGAATCGGTGTGGCAATTATGTTTTCCCGTTATGTCAAGACCGTTCTACAAAATAACATGCCTCAGGGTTAAGACTAGAAGAAAAATGAATGCATAAAACTCCAGAAGGGGATTTACAAAGCATTCAGCCATAAGTGGTAATTCAAGCTCTCAACAGCATCAACCACTGACATCAGCCAAAGCATATCTGGGTCTTTACTGCCCTTTTTGAAAATATAATCCTTAAAGGCCAGGAGGAAACTGAAGAGACAAATACCGAGAATTACTATTTTTGCTTGATTTCTCAGAAACACTGGTACAGTAACAGAGTGGAGCTAGCAGAGGTCTCACATCCTTAACCAATAGAAAGCAAACACATTGGCTTCCCTACCAAGCTCTTCAACCACTCTGACAAACATAAACCAAGTGGGATACTTTCAAGAACAATTATCTGTACTTAAAAGGTACAGAATTGATTCTTATTTACAACAGAAAGACTAAAGTCCATTAATCTCAAGAAAAGGTATTTTCTATTTTGAAGATCCTTTGAGTGCCATTTAAAGTTGTCCTGGTTTGAATTTCATCCCTTTTCTCCCTTTTTCTGCTTCAACACCACACTCTGAATCATCATGTGCTTTAAACAAACCTGATTCTCTTTCATGAGCTTCACTATTTCTTCAGCTTGATGCAGGAGGTCTCTGAAAAGCAGAAAGGAAAAGAGAAATTATGAAAGCATCAGTAAGGGTAAAGCTTTGGCTGATTTTTCCATTATATCAAATAACATTTGAGACTTCAGGTGGGATTAATCTTGTCTATTCTGAATGTGCTAAGATTAGACATTTGTCTGTGCTACAGAGAGCCTGGTGTGATTAGGCTCGTACTCAAGTATCCCACATGCACTTAGATGAAAACAGCAGATGTGTGTTGGTAGGCACACCTCTGATTCTATTTGAGACCCCAAACTTGGTTTGCAGGTATAAAGAGAGAGGCTGGATGTTAAGTGTTCCAGACCCTAAAATACACAGTGGACTTCGTTGTTCTGCTTCTGAGAGGTGACAATTAAGCCACAGTAGCAGGATCTGTCCCCAGACTATCTATGCAGCCTCTTCCAGAAGTGAACATATTCTGTGTTCAGTGAAGTGCTCCAGCATCAACAACCTCCATCTTCCATCTTTCCAGCTGTAACTGCCCAGCCAAAAACCCCCTCTGACTTACACGGCTTGACTGTCTGATGCTGCTCCCTTTGTGCCAGATGGAGGAGACTGGTGTAGGACCGAAGGATTAAAACTGCTAATGAGAGCTGAATGACATACACAGATTAGGCAATTCTAGCAAATGAAGGATTCTGCAGTTTCACTATAAACACAACAGAACTAAAGCAGACAGAAAATATGTCTGAGGATCTCTTGGCAGGCATGACAGGTATGCCAGGTATGCCAAGCCCCCCTGCAGCTATTCTTCCTGATTTAGTTCCTCATCTTCTGAAGTGGAGGTTTGACATCTTAGTTTTCCTCCAGACTCAGGTCAGAAACCTCCATCTCTCATATCAGCCACAAGTAGTGTAGGCAGATTTAAACACAGGCTGCTGTAGAAATGAAACTACTGGGTACTCAGCATTTCAGTGGACCTGAAGGTTTTACTTGCAACACCCTTCCAGTGAGTCAAGGCTTACTTCAGACCCAACTGGAACCACCTGATAGATGAACTCACTTATGTGGTACATAAGTGGTATATCTGCAGCAGCCTGAGTGTAATCCTGAACACATGGCAGTGGAAAAAACACTGTACAGGTAAAGCCACACATGATTTCACTGGGCTCACATGGGAAGCAGGCACACCAGAAGGGACTCTGGCATGGGTAGTAATAGCAGCCTTGAGCCTGCTCAACAGGCACGTAGCACTTTTACAGCAACCTACAGCACTTCACAGCTATTTGTCTACCCAGCCAATCTCTTTAAAACCAGCACAGATAACCCAGCCTGGCTGTACCCATGTCCCATGAGTACACCATCCCCTGGAGTTCCCTTGCACTCCTACAGAGTGCTTCTGTTGCACCCTCTCTGCTGCCCAGAGAAACACTGCAGCTCTTGCCAGCCTGCTGCTCAATTTGCTCAAGTTTCAATGTGACAGGAAGACGCACCTGCTAAAGTTTCCACGCTTACTTCGAGGAAGCTTTTTCCTCTGCTATAGAAAGGGAAGAGAAAACAGGAAGTTGCTGTTATTCTGTTTCTCAAAGAAAAATTATATTACAGCACAGCCTCAATTTCTTACTAGCTATGCTTCAGCTCAGAGTGCCTATTCACAGCAGCTGCTGAAATTAAAAATGGGGCCTTTTTCTCCCCAAAACCATCATGTCATCAGCTACTGCTGAGTAAGAACAGTCTAGGATCTCAATTTTTTGTGCCTCTGTACACTTTCCATGTTGCAGTAATTGTGCTTATGCATATGTACAAGCAATGCAGGGACCTCTCTGTGTGCATACAAGCGGATATGGATGTTTGTGCAACAATTTTTAAAAAATTAGCAGGGCCCAGTGCTCATCTGAAATGTTAGTACTCAAGAAGAGCTACACAGAACTTGCATCTACAAGGTTTAGCCGTACGTATACTCACTAGTTTAGATGAGGACAGGGTATCAGGACTCCTGGGTTCTCTTTGCTTTGATAAATCTCCACTTTCTGGTTTCTAACTAGTGCATGATGATATTTACTACCTAGGATTTATCATGTAGCAATGAGTCTTAATCAAGGTACTGCAGCCATAAGGTAGTTCCCTATCTTGCATAAGCACAAATAATTTCTATTAACTAAGGATTGGGAAGGATCCAGTGTCTCAAAATCCTTTGAGATTACATAAATTTTCTCTTCATCCTTATAAACAGCATTCAGAATTGCTTGGGTGTAATTTCTGCACTGTGATACTGTATAAATGAGTATCATGATGCTTATCAATGCTAACAATTCACTGTTACCTTTGGAGTACGTTCTCATGATGCATGCCAGATCCTGGTGTCTGTAAACAAGCAAGCGATAAGAATAGCGTTAAGCACAGGGTGCACTAGTTGCTCTGCGTATGCTGTTCCCCTACCACATTCCACTCCTTTTATAGGTCTCATTATTTTCTACATACTATTCTCCACTCTCTTGTAGTAACTCACAGATTAAATTATTTTCCAGAGCTTTCTTATTACAGTGCATTTGCACAGTCTGATAATCCTTTCTTAGTTACTGCTGTCATTAATGAGTTTATTACATATGGCTTAAAAATAAAATGTGACTAGTTGAACACAAATTTGGACAAAAGACATGTTTTAAAACTGATTTCCCTGGATCTACTTCTTTTCAACACAGGACATGACCTGAGGTAATTTAGATCATTTACATGAATGGCACCCAGCCCATATGATGTCTCTTAAAAAAACCCTTAACATAAACAGGGAAAGGTCATTGATGTAAAAGCGTCTGAGGAGGAGATAGTGATAGAGATGTTTGCTCTAGGAAAGCAGATGCTCCTTAAAAGAAGAGAATTTATGTGGTTTTGTATGGCACCGTCCATAAGGAACAAAGACATTAGCACACAAAAAGCCTTGCTCTAAAGGGCCATCCACCTGATACAGGTAAAACACCTTTGCATTTTGGACAATAATTTTATTCCAAAGATGAAAGTGCCTACAAGGATTTCAGGAGTGACGATTTTCTAATGGAAAGCTTTCATCCCAAGGAAAAGCAGGATGTCTTGATGAATACCACCTCAAATTTGAAAGTTATTTTGTGATAAGGGAGAATCTCTTTCATTTCTCTGCAGTTGTAGCCCCTGCAGTGGCTACCAAATTTTGCTCAACGTGCTTTTCTACCAGTCTCTATGGAAAACACTTCAACAGGATGGATAATCTATTGCATTTCTCAATACTTTTTTCTAATGGTGATCAACAAAATTGTACTTTTTTCCAGTATGAATTTTCTCAACCCCTTCTTCCAATTATTTGATCTCTCATGCTCATTTTTAGGAAAATCCAAGCACTCTAATCAAATATCATGGTTCTTTGCAAGAGCATTATGATCACATTTCCTCCTGCACAAAGTCAGCTGGCTATATTTAGACTCAGGGTATACTGGAACACCAAACAGCAGGTATTTCCAGTCATTTTTCACCAGAAGTCTTTGATGCTTGTGGAAAGATTCAAGTCCTAAATGCTCTAACTGGGACCCCAAACTACATCATCAGCTCCCTTCATCATCACCTCATCACAGAGTCAGAATGGAGGAAGTGGGTCATGTTCAGCACACCAACTTCCCGCTTGTACTTACTCTTTGCAGATTTCCTATTGCCGTGACTGTTTTAATGTCAGCTGGCCTCAAAGCATGAACTGCAGAAAGGTGAAAGACTTCAGGTTAAAAAAAAAAAAAAGAGAGCAGTAACCTTGAAAGAAGGTTAGATTTACCAGTACACAAACCTGAAGATGAAGTGGTCTCAGGTAACATCACCTGCTCACATGAAAACTGGAAGCTTCTTAGAGCCTTTGACATAAACAAAGAGATATGGTTGGTCACTTATATCTAACTAGGACACTTGTGGAAGGACAGTTCTCATCGTCTCCTTTCTCACACAGCACCGGTCTCTTACTCACATAACAACAATTTTAAAGAATGATTCTCTTTTTAAAGAATATTTCTCTGCTAGAAATACATGGGAACACAGATCTGGACAGCTGCATTTTCAAATTCTCTCTCTTTTGCTCAGTTTTCTGAGCAAAAAAGAACTGAGCCTGAGCAAACAATAAACCATGCTGACAATAACCTGTTACATCCACTGCTGCAAACAGTGGATGCTTAATCTGGAGGAGGTCATATAGACGGCCACCACACACTTCTTCACATGCCAAGGAGCACCCAATGTACACAATAAAAAGCTACAACTCCAATATGCAACAGGAAAGGCAGAATGACCCAATTCTTGCTCCTTGACAACTGGCAAAATCCCCACATGATGATATAGAGCACTAAATGGGGGGCATGGAGGTAAGTGATGTTATTCACTTATATTAAGAGACAGCTCAGTACCAATAGGGACATTGTTTAATGTCCTCCATCCTAACTGCAGGTGTGATCTAACATCTAGTACTTTAAAGAGAAATGAGACAACCCTGCCAGGGTGACTTTGCTAGGGTTTCCCTCATCACTATGACCATGTTCAGCTAGCTGACCACCACTACTATGTAAAGGTGAAATCTATATTATGTCAAGGGCCACCACAGTCCCCACAAACCCCTTAGTCCCCAGTTGGAGAACTTCAAGGCTACGTGTGCCTTGCACCATTATAGCACAAGGAAGAGTTTAATCTTGTGTTTCTAAAAGAGCAACAGAGCATCTAGGAACACGTGCTAACCACAGTCTATCTACGTACAGGATATGCTACCTAATAGCAAACATTGCTCGGAGAAACCTTTATTTCCTGATTAGGTACTGTAATCCTGCAGCTGCAATTTCACATTGCCGAGTCATTTGCTCTGCATTTATTCTTTGCAGAATCACAGTTTAACAGCTTAACACAGTTTAGCCACCATATTTTTCCCGCTTCTGTCTGCCTCAGAGGAAGCAACAGTCAGAGGTGATCATAGGTATTGAAAAAAGAAGACCAAAAAAAAAAGCTGTATTGCTGTATTCATACTTTACCTTTAGTTTCCCCTGTTCTTCCAGATGACTGCCATTACCTTAAAAACATTAAAAAAAAAGCCCAATTCATTCTTTAATCTTAGAAAAACACTTCAGAATGCTTAATGTACCTAAAACCACAGTATCCTGAGGAAAACCAACCTTTTTCCTCTGCCCTACTTTCCAAAAGTAAGGCTCATCCCAACAACCAAACATATTTTGGTAGATTTTGCAGTAATAAAATAACCTTTTAGTTATTATAAGCAGGTGATATCTGTTGAAGTTAGTGGAACACAGTGAAGTCATAGACACAGGTGACAAACTGGTTGTAGATCTTCTTAACCAACCTCATCCTCCATAGGCCTTTCTACCTGTTTTCCTTTTTGGCACATTTCATGTATCTCTGTAGTCTTATTCTGTCCAAATTTAGAGTAAGTGGAACTCCCTAGAAAGTAGCAATTCACATTTATCTATATCTTCCATAGTCAGAAAGCAACATCAGACTGTTGTGAGTTTACCATAGTGATACAGAAACAGCTGCAATTTCTTCTCCTAGTAGAGAGTGCTGACAGGTAAAACAGCCAGAAGTCAGGCCTGTAGCTATAACGGTAAACATTATTCTCTTTCCACGAGCATACACGTGCATAGATTCTGTGTTATCCTGAACTCTCCACTAAAGCAGCCATGAAGTCTGCAGCAGAACCTCAGACCATACTCACAGATGTCCCTGCTTGACACACTGAAGCCGTCCACATCCAGCAAGTCTCATAATGAGCCTTTTTGTGCTTGGAATAATTGTCATTCAACATCCTAGAGCTACTTCTGGAATAGTTAGTCCTGCTGAATAGTTCTGCTTGTAAACCATTCTTTCTTTTCCACATCAAAGACAGAGAAGATGCAGAGCCAGCTCAGCCCAGCAGGCACTTACACTTGGGTGTAGGACAGCCAGCAGTGCTTATGCTTCACAGAGGTGACGTACCTGCCATGAGCCCAGGGCTCTGGGCAACCCCTATGGACACGGGAACAAGTGTACACAAGGGTCAGCGTGGTGGCAGAGAGCAACTACTGCTCCCCATGACCACCTTGGCCTGTCTCATGAGTCACACACTACATGACCGTCTTTAATAACCATCAGATACCTACCTGTATTGGTTTGGGTGTTTTTCCCCACTTGGGTTTCAGCCTTGAGCTATTTGCAAATGTATATTATTTTTACTCTACTCTGTAGAAAGTTGAGAAAATTGCCATCTGGCTGTTTTGTGACATTATTTCAAATTCATATTTCTTCTACACATGTTTTAGATGATGCTTTGTTCAGAATGATAACCAGAAGGCCAGCCTCTGTTGTTTGAGATACTGGAGACACATGCAATGAGGGACTTGTCTGCATCACACAGATTTATTGTAGAAACTCAGCATCTTTGAGATTTCTATCACTAATTTCAACTATATTTCAGAACAGATCCACAGATTACATTGAGGGAGAAAGACTGTCCAATCCCAGTCTCCAGGTTTGAAGAAGGAGGGCGAGGAGTAGGATGGGAAATTGTCTCTAGATATTTCAAAGATTTAAGGATGGCTGTTGTTGTGTCAGACTTGAAGGTCCGTTTATCTGGGATTCTACCGCTGACAACTTCCAAATGCAGATGCTTATGGAAAGGTAAGGAAAATACAGACATACTTCCATGCTTAATCCTCACAACTGTGAGTGCTGTTGACTCCCTAAGCAAGCAACTACTTAATGTTGAAGAACTGAGACCTTTCTTCTATGAATTTGCCTGTTGTTTTTCTAACTCTCACCCTTTTGGCTTCCCCCCAAGTCCTGTGGCAAAGGTGCTTCACCATTTAAGTATGTGTTGAAAAAAAGTACTTTAATTTGTTAATAACTCCATCTGTTCCCTTGTTATTTTTGTAAAAAGTTGCCATTCCTGTTTCCACAAAATTTATCATTTCACTTGTGTCAGTAAGACTTTATCATTATACCTGTCCATACCTTAAAGATAAGTCTTTATCTTTATACCTGTCCACATTTCTTCCAGGCTGATGAACCAGCCTATTTGAACTCACATGGAAGTTGCTTCCTAATTCTGAACACTTTCCCCCTTTATCCACCTCCTAGGTTTTTTCACACCTTTTTTGAGACGAAAAGTATAGACAACTCAAGATGCGAGTGAACTATGGACCTATATACAGCAGCAGAAATGTGGGGTTTATGCTGTTCTCTCCCTGATTCCTGAAATTTTTGTCTCTCTGACTGTTATTAACACTGAGCTGATGTCTTCAGACAGCTATGTTCTGTAACCAAGCAGTATTTAATTTAGGGTTCACCATAGCGTACGCATAGCTAGAGTAATTTTTCCCCATATACATTACTTTTTAAGTTTTCAATCTGAACATCCTGGATAGTTTTGTACCAGCAGCTAGCATGCTGCCTTATCCAGATCACTTCTAAATATGGAGAGAGCACACAGAATCACACAGCCCAACCCAGATTAATACAAGCTTCTGCCAGTTCACTCTCCTCTCTTCTCACAGTTTGAAAATTTGCAATATGATTCTTCAGTCCCCAGCTTTTAATCAGCTTGCAAAGTTCACAAAAGTGCCTTCACCCTTATATTGTGACAGTTAGCTTCCTTAGGAGTTCTTGCCTAAAGATTTGTGGAAACCCAAATACACCCCAGCTGAACAATCAATCCACATGCATGTGCCTATTGTCATGGATTTTATTCATCAATTCCACAGGGAAGCTCCCCTTTAATATAATATTTCCTCCCAGTCGGTTTACTCTGTTCTTTATGCTGCTATCACCAATTCTCCTAGTATAGAAGTCAACATTACTGCGTTGGTACAACTACCACTGAAGTTCTCCAGATCCTCCTAAAAAGGAATATATAAAAACTGCTTTCACATGCATTGTCTTCCGTGCCCAACACCAATTCTGACTCAAGAAACAGTCTGCACCACAGTGAATACATAGACACGTTCATATTTCTGCATGGCTCACTCCCTTAGATGGATCCTGGCATTCTTTTTACTGTCTCTTGTCAGTTGTTAAAGGATTTGACTGTTCCCTAACTTGTCCCCTGCACTGAAAGGCTCTGAGTGCAAGAACTTTTTTAAATTCTTCTGCAGAGGGCACCAAAGGAACAAAAATAATTTAGCTTTTCTGTTGGGTTTCAACTTTCATACATCAGTCACCCCTATAGACTCCCTGTTTCAGGTGTATTTAAAAATGGATTTATTTGTTTCTATTCCTTCAACAATGCTTTATCGTTTCCCCTCAGGTTCATTTTTTGCTTGGCTGGTCACATCTTAATGTACCAGACAAAATCTTCTTTAATTTTCTTAGTATGCTCTGGATTTATGCTTGCCGTAGGATAATTATTTTTAACTCTGCCTGCTCCCATTATAGTTGCTCCCTTACTCTAATTCTATCTTGTAGTTTTCATTTTCTCAACATCACCAAAAAAAAAATAATCTGACAGTTTTCCCAAAATTTGGGAGATGCTACTCCTTCCTCCCTTTCTCCTATAGTTAACTTGTTTCAGTTAATACCTTTTACAGGCTGCTATCAATCAACACTCTTTCCTGAATCAAGTTTTCACAGGAACTCCAGTCACCATATATCTTTTCCCCTAAAATAAAGAGCTCAAAATGCGATAATTTGTTTATCAGAGCACATTATAATCCTCTGACAATACTTATTCTCACAGCCTATTGGTAAGGTAAACACTACTATTAGTTATCAATACTTTCTTACAGGCAGAGAGCTGATGTACAGAGCCAATAAAGACAAAACATAGCATTTTAAATCCCAGAGCACCTACAAAACTGGCATATGGCACCAAATGGTGAGTTCACAGACCTAGTATAGGGAACCCTACCCTTAAATTTGCAGAAATCTGAACAACAATGTCCTGAGTGCTGGGAAACTGCTTGATCCGTTCACACAACCTTCTATCACTGAAAAAAAAGGAGGTCATAGACATGAAATCAGAAAAAAAAACCTCTGTCCCTTGCTTGAATTTCTGCACCATTTTGGGACAGATCTCACTATTAGTCTAATTATTTGATGACATTTTTCTCATCAGAAAGCCTTAGTGCTTACCAAAGAGACAGCGCACCCCCAGAACAGTGCAATGCATATATCTCTATCAAAAATGATCAAGTATACCCCAGATTACATGCAAGACCAGAGTTTTACTCACAGATTTTCTTTGTGCTGCTTCCAAGATTCCTACTACACACACACACCTTGCATCAACTAAAAAGATTGGTTCCTAGATATTGTGTAACTTGAATTTTCAAAGGGCCTTTCAAAACTTACCTTCTGAGGAGAGCAACCAAAGGAACAACAGGCCTAATGATGGCTTCATGGTAAGTGCCTCTATGAAATTATAATCTTGGAGTGATGTCTGTTAGATGTTAAGGCTCTGAAGAAAGGAATTACCTTCTTTTTCTTCCCTTATACTTTAGCAAATTGATAACTCAGCAGCCATAAAATTTATTAGCCTATTTACCTTTGGAAAGCAAAGTGACAATAGCATCTAATTTCAAAAACATGCGTGACCCCAGTTTAAATTGCCCTGTCAAAGGACTACCAGAAGTGGCAAGGCTTTCTTCATTTGTTCAGAGAGCTGGCCACTTTTCAGAGGACCCTGAGCAAATACTATGACCTAGATCACGTGAGTCAGTTTACAACAGGGTCAAGGGTCTTCTAACCAATACATAACACATTAGCTTGGCATCAGCCTGTCTCTAGCCAGTAGAGAAAGAGGCTCTGTTCGTGAGGCAACAAGGGCAACCGAGCCTTAGATAATAGCCAACAGCCACCCAAAGGAATGTTGTTCTCTCCCACATCTCCCTTCCTACCTTTGCTCCTTCCTCACCTTCAGCCAGCCTCATGCTGTGCCTGTCTCCTTTCCACTTGCTCCAGAACCACCAGGTCCTTTCCCCAGGCTGATTAGGCTGGCTGAAACTCCAAAACCCCTAAGTTTAACTGGCTGCCAGAGGGATGTGAAGAACACATGAGACAGCACGTAATGGTGTGGGAGGGTCATGATTCAAGTGAGGAGAGAGAGCTTCCATTCAGAGCAGCAGGGAGTAACAGCATAGGGCAGTGCACCTCTGCCTTGTGCTGTGAAACCCTGTCCTGAAGTTTAGCCAAGTAAGGGATGTGTCACCACTCCTGTGTCACCTGAGACCATAAAGTTCCTGACAGCGGGAGAAGAAGCAGAGAGGGACACAAACCTTTAAGTACCACCAGTCCTGGCAGCAGGCACATTAAAGACCTCTGCAGTCCAGGAGATGCAGCCAATTCTTCTGGCAAATTTTCTTGCTCTGGGGTATGCCTCATTGGTATTTGCCAAGAGAGAGCACTAGCAGAGAAGCAGGAACAGTAACTCTGTCCTCATTTTGCCCAGGTCTCCAAAACCATGGCTACAAATCTATCACAGTAGCCTGGTCATTTCTGCAGATTCCAGGAGCATGCAGAAATGCCAGTTAGACTGTGATACTACACTCCTCAGCGAGACTCTGCTATACTTTGATTGCAGCCTGCTGTCCTCACAAAAAGCACCAGAGTGCCCTCTGGTCGCTTCCAAGACCAGTGACACCCAGATAGAGTTCCTATTTGAACAATGGGAGAATGCCTAAGTAAATAGCTTAAAATGCTTAAATAAGCCACTGACACACCCACCTCAGGTAGCCTAACCCATCCTTCAAAGGGCTGTTTATTTTGGCTTTCTGTTGTTTCATGGCTGAAATTTTACATTCTTTGAGGAAATATGTTGGAAGTAGATCTTATTCCCAATTCACTTTTCAAACACAGGAATGCAATATTAATTCTGAACATAAACAGCTATTGCTCAGGGTGACATGCAGGGAGGAATCTGCACAGACAGGGGAAAACATTCCTCCACCCCCTAAGTCTCCAACCTCATCCCAGCACAAAACCACCATAGACTTCACCAGCACAAGCAGCTACTTACTTCAGACATGGCAGCAGGTTCAAGCCTGAGAGGGACAAGCTCCTTCTACTTGGAGATCTCACATCTTGAAGCACAGTATGACACTCAGGCTCCTTTGACCAGTAAGGTAAAGAAAAATTAGAATCTTACACACTGTAAATGCACCACACCAGCTAACAGAGGCCCTGGCTGGGCTGAGCTTAAATGGATCTCCCAGGCAAGAGAGGCTGGTCAGGGACGTTATCACTGGTCAGTCAAGGTGGCACTGCACAGTCTCAGTAGGGGTGGAAGTTCCCTTTGGTGGGTTTTGTTGTTACCATACAAGGGGTATAAGCTGTTTTGCTCCTCAGTAGAAACCTCTCATTATCAACAAGGAGTTGTAAGTGTTTTAAATCCCAGAAAATCTCTTCCTCACTGCACACCAAACAAAACACAGAGAGGAAGATAGCATTAATTCATACATTTGCCATAAACCACAGCTCCAGGAGTAAGAGTTTAGCCTTTAGATGCTGTAACTGGCTTCAGAAAGGAAACAGCATTAACTGCAGGGCTTGTAAATCTTCTGTAAACACTCCTTCCCACCACCCAAGCATCAAAATAGCTCCTAGATTGAATAGCAAATAGCAGGTGGCAGTAAAGATCAAAGAAGTTTGCAAAAGGGAGAAGAGAAAATTTTCTCTTAGATGTAGAAGGTGTCAGAAAGAAATTAAAGCTTTTGCATTACTGCAAAGGCAAAGCTGCTTCTCACAGAAGGTATGAAAAGCTCCACACTGTGAGTCAACCTTCAGCTGACAGTATTTAGGAAGGTACTGCAGCCATGTAGCTAATTGCCTAATGATCAACACAAAGCATCTTGTGCCTTCTCTAAAGTGCCTGCTGCTGCTCAGGTGGCACAGGTGGACTTTGTAGCTAATCCTGTCTGACTTGCGTGAGTCTTTTTGTCACCTGCCCTGGAGGGAGAAGGTTGAAAACACAACTCACACAGAAGAGCTTTGCGTAGAAGATGGAGGTGAAGAGCAGAAATTTTGTGCCTTGGCATGTTCTTAAGCAAAGATCTGTTTCATGTGTCTAGGTCCAAAAGTGCATAAAGCCACAAAACCTAAAGTCAGGTCCCAGTTACAGCTTTAAAGTAAGCATTGTCCAAAAGATATTCAAACTTATGCACTAACACATATTAGCTAAACTTCTTGGCCCATTGCTAGATTCTTAGGTGACTTCTAATACACCTAGAGCTTCACCTCTCTTACCCAGTATGGGAGCTATAGCTGGGAAAGCCAAGGGATTTTTCTACCTTGTGTTTAAGTTTTTCCTTACTTGGTCACTTACTTAGGAGGGGGGTTTACTGCGTTCTTCATGCAGAGTATTGAAAACCAGAAACTCTGACAACTTCCTTATGTTCTCATATATAAGACCAGTGTTTTAAAATAGAAGCTAATGAACCTGTGGCTGCACACTAAAAGAAAAAAACCAAACCATCAAACAAACACGGACAGACACAAACACCCATAGTATTCAACCGCTCATAGTTAAACCCAAGATGTTTGTCACCACAAGCTCAACTGTTTACTGAGTAAGTTAGGGAAATAGCTCTCTCTGCTAACAAGCAGAGGCCATATATCAGAGAGTAATGTAATTGCATCCACAAAACTATCATATTACAGCAGCACAGCAGACGTCTTGTTGTGGAAATATGAAGCAGACCAATTCTCTGTTTCATTTGTAGATACAGCCTGTCTGTGACTTGTGAGTGCTTTAGCTAATCCTACTGTCTAGACAAGGCCTTACATCTGAATTTTTTTATTTAGGAGGCATATCCCTGAATTGTTCCGTCTATAAGACTCCCCCCATCCATAGTGGGTAGTACACACAGCACTGGGAAACTGTGGGGAGGAAATCATGTACAAGTGCGAGACATTTCACGTTTCCTTGTGATGTTGTGCCATCACCTCTTGTTGCTGAGCTTCACTTTGCTGGTAAACTTAGCGCACACTCCAGGCCTGAAAGGCAGATCGTCCTCCACAGGAGAGTTCAGACGTGCAGCAGAGGGTGAGGAGATGAAGCGAGGCCAAGGGCAGCCAGGGACATGAATCACAGGGCGGCAATTCTGCAGCAGCAGGCAGGAAAGCTGCACAGCTTACAGGAGGTTGCTACCACCTGCTGGAGAAAATGCAAATACTCAGAAGAAGAAACCATGCGTTTATTTAGCCGTTTGGGGCAGGAGTTGGAAAGCACCACTTTGCATATAGTCAGGTTACTGAACGTGGACAAAAGGCCTTGTAACACGTGATGCCCTCCTTAAAAAACAAAACACAACCCAAAAACAAACAAACAACCAACCAAACAAACAAAAAACCAAAACCAAAAACAAAAACACAAGCTTCTGGAATTGAAGACAAGGAGGATCTAAATTGTTTCTAAAATGGCTTTCAAAAAGGAATACCTGAGAAAAAAAAGGCAAACCCAAAGCCACAAAAAAACCCTTAAGTAGTTCTTTTTAAGCTCAGTACATGACTGGGGCACTGGACTCTTCACTTGGAGCACTGAACTCTTCACCTGGACATTTGGGATTGGCAGAGCTGCTATAGAGACCTAAGCTGTGATGATAAATAAGTAAATAAGTAAGGTCACTGCTGGAGTTATACCCAGGTTTTGGATGAGCTGTGGAACAGCAGCCTCCTATAAACACCCAGCAGTAGCTGAAGGCAGCTATATTACAGTGAAATCTCAGGTCTAACGTCAATAAGTGACCGAAACTCAAATTTTCTTGAGTTTCCTCCCTGCCTACGGGAGGGCCCAGCCACCCACACAGATTGATTGCTTGGCAAAGCTACAACCCCTTTAGCCACTGACCTGAGGCTGGCACCAAAGTAAAGTACAAAGTCTATTTCCACAGGCTGGGAGGCTGCTGGGAGGCTGGTGGTTACCCCAGCCTGGCTTTGCAGCATGTACAGATGGCACAGGTCCCTCATGCCCCACTGCCAGTCACAAAAATCTGGTGTACCCTCACAGCAAAAGCTGGAGCTGGTCCTTGCTGCCTCTTCCAGCAGCACTGGGCCTTTAACAGAGGCAAGCTGCAGGTCATTCCATAAGCTGAAATCCTCTCTGTTCCACAGTAGCAGGATCCCCAGGGCTGTGGGCTGCTGCTAGTCACTGCCCTTCTGTAGGCTAGCTGAGGCCTGATGGTGGCTACAAGCCAGCTAAAGGCTCTGAACACCCAAAGAACAGCAGAAGTCAAGATCTAAAGATCCTCTGCTAAAGGCTTTTCACTGACTTTGCTGTCGCGTGAGGTGTTGTTTGAGTCTGTAGGCAACAAGAAGTTGGGGACCAGACACTTCCCATGGCCTCATCTTCAGCTGGCCCCTCAGTTATCAGATCAGGAGATAATGCTCATTTATGGAGAGCACTGTTTACAGCCACAGTCTTGGGAGAGTTTGTCAGAGCTACCACAGCCTTGAGAGAGCAGCACTGGCAGGAAGGCAGATAGCAAAGGGAAGAAGTCTGTTTGCTTCTGATAGGCAGCGATGGTGTTTTAGAGTAGGGACCAGAAAATGTAGGCTCTCTCCCTGTGCATCTCTGGGTGAGCTCGTTGATTCTCACATCCAAAGGTCACAAACAAATACCTCTGCGAATTGAAGCCCAGGTGTCAAAAGGCTGTGGTTGCCTATAAAATAGAAATACTGGTATTCCATTTCTCCTTTTCCGTTTAGTTTTAAAATTCCCAGAGCAGTGCCAGCTTTTTGCTGTTTGTATTCACGCCACAAAGGGGCTCTGTCTTCAGACAGTGGTGTAATTGCAGCACCTTGTGGGAAGCTCCTGACTCTCCTGTGATCTCTGAAGCTCTTCCCACATGAAGGTACAACACACAAAGGCTCTGTGGGGTCAATCTGTCTAGGTGCCATGGTGTCCCAGACTTGCTAGTCCATCTACGCACATCCCCAAAACCCTCTGTTTACCTGACTCACCCGCAGAAGTTTGCTTCTCAGCCTGCATGTACATGTCAGAAAACATATCCCTTTGACCTCAATGAGCCAGTCCCAGCTGTGTTATATTCCTTTTGCATCATTAGTACTTGTGCTGCCATTCAATGAGAGACTGCCAAGCGGTAACATAGTGGATGAGATGGGGAGAGGAGGTAAGGCTGCTGCCGTTCCTCATTAGGGATGAGACTGACCCTTCTGGCTGCAGTTGCACCAAACACTTACAGACCTTTGAACAACCTTTGAGGGCAGTCAGTTTTCCTCCATACCCAGCAGAAGCATCTGGAGCCAGGAGCTTATGGCTCAGCATGCTCCCTTTACATACTTTACACACCGCAGATTATGGCAAACGTCCTCCCACTGTAGTGTTCACCATCTATGTAATGCTCTGAGCTGCTCTCACCTGTTCTGTGGCTAAAAGGGCCAAACACAGGCCATCCAGGTGCTCTGTGTTTTCTTGCTCACCAGTCTTTTCACCCAGTGAGTGGAACCACACTGGGGCAAGCCTGGGGTAATAGATTCACTGCTTAGAGAAGTGGGTTAAAAGTCTTTTGGACAAAGGCACATTTATTTTCCTTAGGGATCATGGAAGGGCAAGCAGCTAAAGCCTTCACTAACTGGGCAGAGGTGCTTACAGAAGCTAAATTACTTTTCATGAGGCAAAGAAATCACCGGCAAAACAACAAGCAAACACCAAGTCAATCTTAAACCCAGTCACAAACACCCCAGCACTCCAGACAGGGGAGCGGCTACCCAAGCATAGAATAAATAGGAGGGGTAAGCATAAAGAAACAATAGAAACCAGGCTGGCCTAGAAATATTTACAGTGCAGGGTGGAAAGGAATATCACTGCTCTGCCTGGAGGACATGGCCCAGGTATAGTCAGTTGGCTGGAATGACACGTTTGGAAGGCCACGCTTCCTTTTGCAAGTAGTAATTCCCATAGTCGCCACCAGAGGGCACCAAGAGCCCACATTTTTACTCCTGAACACAACGTGTACCCGGACCCTCCGGCTGGAAATGTGGGAAAAAAGTAATGGCAGTGGAGCTGTAGCTCCAGTCCTTTGGAAGGGAAGCCCAAGGCAGGTGATTCTTGATAAGACCTGTATAATTGTACAACCAGACAACAGTAGCTCCGTATCTTCCCTTATGGTCAGAAGCCAAATTCAAGTAGTGTATTTTCATGCTTTGAAGACCAGTAATAGTATAGAAAATATCAGTGATTCAAACCAATGCTAGATGATCGGAGACCAAAAGCCACTGCCAGCTGAACAGATGCTCTTATCCCATATTTCCATTGAAAGAGCCTTCCAAAATTCACAGCTTTGCCAGGCTTCAGCCTGACATTTCAGCTGAATATTGCAAGAATGCCATCAAGTGCTAGAAGCCTTTGTTTTTAAGACTGAAAGGCTGGGCTCTGGAACCAGCAATGGGTGCAGGCATGGGCCTGTGCATGGGATTTTCTGAACAATTAATCTGCGCATTATTATTTCAAGTGATCTCAATAAATTGCAAAAGCTGCTCAGAATCAACTGGATAAAATTCAATAAAAACACAGCAAAGTACTATGATTGGGAAGGAGAAATTAAGTGCACAAATGAACAACTTGGAATAATTGGTTAAGCAGCAACACTACACAAAAGGATCTGGAAGAATTAGAGTGGATCATATAATGAGTCAACAGTATGCTGCTGTTGCAACAAAACCAAACATTTCTTTTGGGATATGTTAATGGAGTGTCATAAATATGTCATAGAAGGTCATTATTATGCTTTATCCCAAAAGAGTGGTCACCAATGCTAAACGTTGTGCCAAATTTGGAGCATCAGTGCTTTCAGAAAGACAGAGTTTAGAGGAGACCAGCCAGCCCAACAGGAAGCTTAAANGGGGGGGGATTTTTCCAGGAGAGAGGAGGAGAGTGAGGTCAGCCACCCAGAACACAAGGGACAGTTCTAACTGGCATCATTTATCACACATCTGTTTTCCCTGTCAGCTCAGAAGAAAGATATGCAGAGTGGGTCCTGGATCAGTGTGGAACAAAGGCTCCAAACCCAGGGGTAGTTTGGGTTTCATCTGAACAGGTATCTCTGTTTTTCTTACATAAGAGGGAAGGCATGCACGTGGGGGATGGGAGGGGTCACGAGTTTTGATGTGACTGTCAATGACAACCTGGAAACTTGCTTTAAGGTGAGGAATGGTCCTTTTAACACATCAAAGTGGCACGCCCAGGACTGCATACACAGACCACACCTACTGGAGCCAGCTTCCACAGGGCTGTTGGTACAGCAAGCGAAGGAGAAAATAAAGATTGGAGATGGAGCTTCCTTTTTGCCCATTCCTCTCCCAGGTTAACCCAACCTTATGAGTAGAATAGAAGGTGTTCACATATTACTGCTTTCTCCTGCAGACCTTCATGGCCTTGTTAGTCTCACAGCTGCTGTTAAGACTCCATCCTCTTAGATCCCATTTCCACCAAGCACCTAAACAGATTTTGGCACATGCCTGTTCAGCAAAAGCCCTAAGTACATGCCTAAATTTTAGCATGAGTTTCCAATGATACATGTGTTGAACAACTTCTGCAAACAAGGCCTTAACCTTAAAAAAACCACACATAGATAGAAAAACTTTTCACTAGCTAGGGTCAAACACTTTCCTCAGACTCCTTCAAGTCAACTCTTCCACCGCTCTGACACTGAAATAGATGCCTTGCATAAGAAGACTCTCTTGCTTCCTCTCTGCTGTAACTCATCAGCCCTTCCCTGCTCCAGGGCACGTACCTCTAGGGACAGATGAGATCTATTACTGTTTGTTACTATGCAGAGCTAGATCACAGCAGCAGTGATAAAGGCCTTTGCACATCCTAGCTTGCTTTCTGATACTTCCCTTTTCTCTGGAATTCATACTCCTCACCCGCCCTCGCTCCCTTCCCCGTTTGCTCATACTTCTGGAAAGATGACTGAAGGCTAACAAATGAGTAATACGCTGTTGCACGTCATCACCTGTCTGCTGCAAGAAGGGGTGAACAAGTTCGTTTGTCCACAGGTTAAAGTGAGGTTGCCATCCAAACAAGGAGCATGTAATTGGGAGACCAAGCTGGGAAACCTGCCCTCCCTTCTCTCATCTGGAGCATTTAATTTCTCTTGTTTTCTTCGTTGCATACACCACTTTATGCCTGCACAGCATCTTTCAAGCAAGGATCTCAAAGGGCTTCACAGACCTTAATTAAACCTCATAAATCCCTAATTGATAGATGAAAATTCTGAGTCACAAAAAGGTGAAGTGATGTGCTTATGGTGAAACAGTGAGTCAATTGCAGAGCTTGAAGCAGGGCTGTGGTGATCCCAGTCCAGTACTCAGCATCTTCCCCACTCGCTACACTTTACGGAAGACATAGATCTGCTTGGAGAGCAAGTTCAACAGCTGTCTGACACAGCTTCCAGTGGCTCTTCCATCACTGACAGGGAACGGGCATCAATGGCGTTTGGTACTGTGGAACCCAGAACTGGCTAAGAGTGGCAGCCAGGCTGCAGAAGTACCATATAAACTGGAAGAGCTCCAGCTACCCTGCTTCTAGCTGGCTGCCACCCCAAAGCCTGACTGGAGCCAAGGGTCCAGCTAGTGGCTGTTTCCAAATCCCATATGACAAGACCAGCCCCTTCGCCCTCCCAAAACAGCATCCTGGCAGGGGAGGGCCTTCATGCCCTGATAAATGCCTGTAGGAGCAACATCAGAGCCAGCTTCAGGCTGGCGTAGGGGCTGGCCATGGACTTGCAGGGCCACAGTGCATCCTGCACTCAGGGGCCTGGTTCATGCACCTGAGCCGTCTCCCCAGTGTCATGTGGCCCTGGGGCAAGTCCCTTTTCTCCTCCATTTCCCTCCCCAGCCTTTGTTTTCTTATCTGTAGGCTCAGCAGGGCAGTGACCCTCCTGGCTAGGCGTTTGCACACTGTGGACCCAGCCAGGCCAGGCCAGGCTGGCGTGGCCCTGCCTGCCCATCCCACCCCGGTGCCGGGCAGCCTGTCCCTCTCAGTGGACATCATCACAGTCTGCTTTCCAATTATAGCATTTCAGGGCTGCGACCGTGTTTAATTGTCTGAGTTTTATAAACACTAAACGGCCTTGGATGACGCCCGAGTTAATGATCCCCTGCAGAAGCGACTTTGGCCAGCCGTCTCTCAGCCAGGCCCTCGCCACGCCTGCCAGAAAGGGTCGATTAAAAAAAGACAGGAGAGGATAAAAATGCAGAAATGACTTAAAAGATGATGCTGCCTCTGAGGAAATGACACATAACTCCCTCTTGTCTGTCTGTGGTGCCGCTGCTTGAGCTGGGCTCTCCTGAAGGCACCAAAGAGCAGCGGCTCGGCTCCTCAAACCCTTCTGCCTGCAGTGGTAGGGCATCACAACTTGCCCACTCCTGAGCACCCTTTCCCACCGTCCCAGTGACAGCCTGGACAAGGGTCCGACGATGACAGAAGGCCTGTAGTGGGACAAGCAGTTAGATTCACCTACTGTGTCAAATCAGTGTTTCTTTCCTTCTGGTTTTCCCCCTCTGTTAATATCAACAAAGGAAAAAAGAAACAACCCAACCAACACAACCCACCTCAAAAATGCAAACAGAACAAAAAATTCCACAAGAGTAAATAGCCAAGGCTTTTATGTTAATGCAAAAGTTACTGACAGCATCAAAACAAAGGAAAAATCTCTGGGTCAAATTTGCAACTGATGTAAATAAGCCTATCGAGTTTCAGCGAAGAGCTCTGACTTTCATACAGTACGTATATACATATATGTGCTCCTCTCGGCCCCTCTAATGCATCCCAGCTCAGTGGCATGAAGGACACTGAAGGGCAGCAGGTAACACTCTGGTATAATTTGTACATATTTGCCACTAAAGCTCGGCATTTCTATTTAAAAAAAAAAAAACACAACCCAAACCAAAAAAAGCCGGGCGAGCCCACAGCTGCAAGGCGGCCTGGGTAATTGTGCAATGCTGGGAACTCTTAGGTAGTTAATAATTATACTCAACCTTCGGTCTAGTTCCTAACAACACCCCTAGGCGTGTCGCTCTTACAGAATAAGGGCACACGCCCTGCTGTGTCTCCTTGCTTAACAGGAACACAAAGTACAGTAGTAGGAGGTGTTTCCTTGAACTCTGAACAATTGGACATTTAAGGATTAATTACTGTTAAGGAGCTTTGGACTGGCAAACACACTAACTCAGCTCTTGGCTGCGTCTCCTAGCCAAGTTCTCTCAGTCATCCTAATTAGACATTCTGATACCATCTTTAATTATATGATCTCACATACTATTTTTTTTTCCTTCTTCTTTTATTTTTAATTCCCTTACACTGAAACCCCGTCTTGCGCAGCACGCCAAGCGGGCAGAGCACGCAGGGGTGAACCGGCGGCGAGGAAGGCGCCCGGCTGGGTGTTGCTCCCCCTGGACTCACTTCGTGCGGCAGCAAAGACCACGCACCGAGGCGGCTGGGACCCGAGCTCCCCGTGCTGCCGAAAGCACTCCGGGTCTTTCACAAGAGGGAGGAAAGCATCAAGCCTGCCGCAGCTCCCTCACTGCTGTGGGCAAGACGGGACGTATACTGTATTTGTCGGTATTGACTGCAGTCTGGCTGGAAAAATCCTGTGCTGAGTGGCGTCCTGCGCCAGCCACAGAGAGTGCGTGTGTGTGCACATGTATATACACACAGGCTCTCCTGTACACACCTTGATCTTGTTGAAACAACAGGAGGAGCATAGTGCGTGTTATTAATGTTTTTCACCTTTGTAAACACTGTATTGCTGGGGCGATGCTCCTGCCTCCCGACTTGCAGCACCCAGCAGTGCTGCGGGCCTGGTGCCTCCCATCCCCCTTGCCTCAGCACTTGCCAAAAGCTGCTGAAGCTGCTTCGAATTCAGGCTTGTCCTGTTGGTCTGCAACATCCTTCCTAGGAAGGTACCTGGCTACATCCGAGAGTCACTAACCCAATGTCACCCTGGCTTCCGTGGGTTGCTGTTTGCTGCCCACCCTCCCACAGTCCCCCCTTCCCCCATATGCAAGGAGGGAAGTTTTGGGTGGCATGCTTTCAACTGAAACGCTGCTCTGCTGAGCTGGAAACTCAGCATACCCCGAGGTCAGCTGAGGTTCACTAAGCTGAGGAACTCCTTAAATGGTATAGTCTGAAAAGTTGGCTCCCTTGGTCTTTGTGAGCAGCGCAGGGATGGGACCCTGTTCTAAATGCTGGACCCCCAACTCTGCATGAATGTGAGGGCAAGGAGGCAGCCTCAGCCTCCCTGCTTTCCCCAATGCCAGCCTGCTCCCTGGAAATGGCTCCAAGATCCACCCCTACCTCCACCTGCCAGAAGAACTGGTTGGCCTCAGCAGTGAGGGTGCACGGCAGCTGTGCTTGCACTGCACTCCTGGAGCTGGTGACACTGGCATGCACCCCAGCAGGGTTTCTGCCCATCCTCCTCTAGGGTCTGGGCTAGCCTGATGGCTTAAGTGCCGCTGAGTGCTTCACCGCATCTTCCAACCTGAGGGAAGAGAAGAGGAAGACCTGATTGTCCCAGGCAGGCAGCAGCACCCCACACAGGGAGGAGCCCTCTCCTCCCAGCTCCTTGGCTTTCCTCTTCAGAGTCAACATAATGGGGCTGAGATGGCGCCATTGATCCTGCTGAGCGGGTGGAGCTGCTGCACAGTAGAGATTAGTAATGGCTTTCTTCCCTATGGCACTGGGTCACAGGATTCAACCCTTCATACAGCCCTGTGGTGGTTGATAGCAGTCTTCATCTCTCCCTGCCACCAGAAACATGCCTGGGGAGCATCCTGGGGAATGGAGCAATGGCAGCGAATGCACAGGGAAATTAAGAGAATTAAAAGTTGAAGCCAAGTGAGAAAAGAAAAAAACATAGGGACCAGACAGTCACCACAGGTGGAGCACAGACAAACTCCATCAAGGCAGCCAATCATAAACTCTTTAGAGCAATTCTCTGGGAGGGTCCTTCCTTCCAGCTCCCTAGGACAGGCATGTCCATGCAATTAAGGACCTCCTACATTCAAGGTGCCTTTTTGCGTGGCTGTGAGTTGCCAAGACCTTCACAGTGCCGCTCCTTCCCTTCTGTGCCAACACAACACAACACAACCTTGTTCCTTGCAGCTGCCTGGAAAAGACCTAGCCAGGAGTGCCTGTGGCTCCAGCAAACCCCCACCGCCACCTGGGCGACAGGAACTGGGGAGGGAGAAGGCCATCACTCCAGGATGAGGACCCATCCAAGCTGCAGGTGCTGGCAAAAGAACACACAAAAGGTCAAGGGAAGAACCTGAAGCTGATGCTTTGAAGGTGTCACTCACCTTTCTTTCCTATTCCTTCCCTTTTACCACAGACCATGTCACAGGCAGATCTTCATTTCCACAGCTACCAAAAGTGGAGGAGATAATTAGATATCACTATGGCCTCAAAACATTGCTCGGAGATTTAATCACAGTCCTTGGGGCTCATAATCACAATGTTCAATTGGAGTCTGCAAAAGGCAGTAACATCTCCCATCACCCCCATGACCTGTAGCAGCCAGGGAGGAGCCCTCTAATTCAGAATCAGCCTAGAATGAAGGCTCGTGCTGCATGAGGCTCTGGTGGCACTCACTGCTGGTGCTGCTGCCCTGCCTTAAGCCCTGGCTTTGAGGGGTCAGAGCAGGGCTGTGCCTGGCTAAGACCATGGGGCAATCTTAGATGTGAAGGGATCACTTACTCACCTTTCCCTCTAGGTTACTGAAGACATTCATGGGCCTCTGGCATCTAACTTTTCTTTTAAGCCCACAGGCTGGTGTCTGCAGCTCTACCTTCATTAACATGAGATAAACAGTTTCAAAACTAAGTGCATTTCAGAGTGGTAATATGATGTAAGCAGCTGAAAATGGAATTAGGCGAATTAGAGCATCCAGTGCTTGAATAACTCAAACTACCCACAGGAAAAGAACTGACCTATTTCTTTCCTTTGCCCAAAACCGGCATCATCTCCTACTGTGGTCGCTCACATCAGTAATCACCAGCATGAACGTTTATGTCATCATTGGGAGCCACTGATAAATTTGCCCAAGTCTGGGAGCCCAATTAGGGTTACAGAAAGGGAGAAGGGGACCAGGGGGGGCATCTGTGCTCAGCTGATGGATTGTGCCTGACCCATATGCTCACATAGGATCACCAGCTGCAGATCCATATTTACCTTTCCAGGCAACTTGAAAAACAGCTTCTGCTTGAGAGAGGAAAAATGGTAGGAGATCCTATGAAAGGCAAGTAGGCAACAGTTTCTGGCACTGCCTGTGTATTTGCAGAGTTGTACAGTCATTTGTGGGATGCAAGCACTTCATTACGGCCATGTAAGGCCTGTCTCCCTCTCTTCCCCCCCACTAGTCTGTGGAATGGAACATGCAAAATAAAAAGGGAAATCTGAGACTCACACTGCGCCAGTTTACATTCTTGTCTGCCATGATATCCTCCTCCCAGCTTAGTTCTTATCTGTTTGACCTCATATAGCCAGCATCAAAAAAGCTGATATTTAGTAGAGAGGAATTCTGGAGTTCATATGAGATAGTCCTGCAATGGATACAGAAATATGCTCACGATATGGACTATATGGAATCAAGAGCAGAAATGCAGAATGGTTGAGGCTGGTAGGCACCGCTGGAGAGTGTCTAGTCCACTCCTTTGCTCAAGCAGGGTCAGTTACAGCAGATTGCTCAGAGCCATGTTCAGTCGGGTTTTGAATGTCTCCAAGGATGAAGACTCCACAAACCTCTCTGTTGCGCTTGATCACCTTCCCAGTGAAAAAGTTATTTTCATGTCCTCTATTGCAAATTGTGGTAATTTCTTCCCATCCTGTCACTTGCTACTACTGATTGCATCTCCTTTGCTCCCTACTCCCGTCAGGTATTTACAGCCTTTGGTAAGTTCCCTGAGCCTTTTCTCAAGGCCAAAAAATCCCAGCTCTCTCAGCTTCTCTTCCCAGCCTTGACCTGTTGTCACCAAGGAGAACCTTTCTGGTGTGCCTTGCATCTCGCTACGCTGGAACACGCATGAAAATCTTTCTTTCAGACCTCAGTCTTATGAGACTGTGCCACTTCCACCCTGCTCGATCACCTGCCTGTATGGATCCTTGTGCTGACAGTGGCCAAGCTTTGCTGAATGGGGGCCTCAATTCTGCCATGTGAGACAGAGCAGAAAACACTGGATTCCTGCAACTGAATAAAAAGCTTGTCATGACGACATAAAACTTTGGGGGGATCAGGTCATAGACATCAGTAGGAGTAGGACCATAAGGTGGTGGGGGTATTTTTTTTTTTTAAATGCATCATTTGTTCCCCTTCAGGGTATCTGATGCAACAACCGTGTCACAGTTTTCCTCTGTCACATCCTTCCCACATGACAGTGGAAACATCACTTCAAACCAGCATTCTGGATGTTCTCCTTTCCCCCACACTCCCACTCCAGCTCTGCTTGCCATTAAGCTTTCTTCAGGTTTAGAACATGCTTACTCTTTCCATTGGCTGAAGAATTTCTACAGTGTTGCTGTGGATGCTCCTGCAGATTCTAGACAAAATTTTAAGTTTAAAAAAAAAATAAATAAATACAGATCACCAGAAGCCTTCTTCTGACAACTTGCTATCTCTGGCATGATATGTTCAGGTCACTTCCCTGTGCTTTTTCCTGCCATACAATCCCTGCCCCAGGTAGGGTCTCCCCCTCCACTGAATACGTAAGAAGACCAGGCTTCCCACACATGCTTTGTGATGAGACATGAGCCAGTTCTTGGTACTTCACTAAGAAATGTGACCATGAGGAAAGCCCAGAGGTGAGTCTCATATCATGGGCACCAGACAAGCAAAAGAGAATTTGCACTCTCTTAAATTTGTCTTCCCTCTCTTAATTGTTGTGCACACTAAAGACATCATTGGGATGCATACCAGTCTTGATGGAAGAGTTCTTGGTGCAAACACCCCTCACATCTTTTCTTTGCAAAAGGAATGGGTGATCTCTCCTACAGCATGACTCTGCCCACCCCATAGTAACACACCGAGGTCTGGGCATCACAGGGTGGAGGGAGGGTGAGCCGTGAGCCTACTTCAGGAGGGGAAATTCCCTCCGTGGAGATCTAAAACAAGATGAGGATGTCGGGAAAAACACAATTTCCATGCAAAAGTGGTAGAATTTGGCCTCCCACAGCTAGAAGGCTGGTAGAAAACAGTTTGCTCTGCTGGGTAATTTTACCCTTCAAAACCAAATTATAGTAACTGGTGTGGACATTCCAGCGTCTGTGAGCTAATGATGATAAAAGGCAGTCCCAAACAGCCAGTGCTGGGAGGAAATCAGGTGTGGGAGGCCAGGCTTCGCAACCTGCATTTGCAGACAAGCAACATTAAGCCCTTTCGAAGAGTGCTGTCAGCAACCAGGAGCTCAGGGAGCACTTCAGGTTTGAAGGAGGCAAGCAAGAACGCATCCTCCTGCTAGCCTTTTTTTGGGAGGGGGCGGAGGGGGGATATGTTGCCAAAGGAGCCGGTTTGACAAAATCAAGGCTGGATGCTCCAGCGTAATGGGAAAGCCCTTTGTGAGGCAGGAAATCCTGGAGGCACTCCCCTTAGAGAAAGCTTATGTGCAGGAGATCAAATGGGGACTCCCCCATGCCCGAGGCCTGTGGAGATAGATATTAAGAGATGATGCTCTTGTGTCCTTTGGCATATTTGCTTATAATTGTCATGCCCCCTAGAAAAACTACTTTTTCCTTTAGCCCCACCAGGACAAGTACATTTAGAAAAAGCCTCCCAAAGGCTCTTCTTCACCCACTATGTCATTCTTGACCCCACAGGGTACCCTAAGGCTGACTCTGGCTCTACAGACCCAACCGTCCTATGTCAACTTCGTGTCAACTTTCCTACACTATGGATTCCTGATAGCTGAGCTCACTTCACACAGGCATGTGCATGTATTCCCTGCTGTGGTGACTGATACCTTCAGCATTCCCCATGACTTCACAAATATTCTCAAACACCATCCACACAACTTACTCCAACATCTTTCATCTCCTTACCCAGGGCACTGTGAGAACACAGGGATTGAAAAAAAAATAAATATTAAGGCGGGGGGATGGGGAGAAGCAAGAGAAGGACAGGGATGAGCAGGAAGCCAAAGCAGACATTACTCTTAAGGAAACCCATGAGTAAGGAGCAGCTTGGCCTGGTGCCAGGTTGGCTAGCCATGACTCACCTAACATCTCCTACCAAACACCATTTGTTGTTGTTTTGGTTTTTTTAACTCCTCCATTCCAATCCAATCCTGTTGTATCTGAGTTCCTTCCACTCCACAGACTGCAGCTTTTCCCAGGTGAGCAAGGGAATCCCATGCTAACCTCTTCCTCACTGCCAGTGAGCCAACCATGCTCGCCACCCTGTGTTTTCAGAGCAGAAGCTTTCAGTCCTTCTGGCTGAGAAGGTGGATTGAAAAAAAGTAGGAATAATAAAGTCACCTCAGCATGCAATTTCTAGCTCTACCCCTTTCCTTTTGAAGCCAAGATGAAAGGATTAATGCATTATTTGCCTTTTAGCCCAGGTGGTCTGCCCCACTAGCCTCTGCCCCATTTACCATTGTCGCAGCTAACAGCTGTCTGGACTGCAGCTGCTCTCATGAAAGACACCCTGAAATGTGCTACAGCCTGGGCACCTGGCAGTGCTGTACCCATTTGTTCATAGTGAAGGAACATGCAAGCTTTTAATTGTTCATGGCAAAGGGAGCTTTTTAATGACTTCAATTAACAGAGAGAACTCCAGTTAGCTCTTGCTATACAAAAGAGTGTCCACAATGTCGTTAAAACAAGATTTACAAGTGTCATAACTCTCAGCAGCATAGTCAACAATACAGCCAATCATTACAACTGAGCACCAAAGGAGAAGGGGAGGAACATCACACCACCGAGTAATGGGAGGAAAAGAAAGAAGTAGGTGCAGGGGGGAAGGTGCAGAGAAAAAAAGAAAAGTCTTTTTTTTTCTTTTCGGTCTAAATTGATTTTATTCTACAAAATGCTACTCAGTTAAAATTGTAAAAGCAAAACCATTTTAATATGTTCTTTCTTTCATAGCAGCAAGCTTTCTCTAACAAGCTTTTTGTTTTAGTGCAAATACTGTAGGCCTGTATTACAGTAAATTAACAAGAACAGAAGAGAGACAACACCAGAGAGACTGCCTCAGAGCTGCAATTCTCTGGGAACGATATCAAGATCACAACAAGCAAAGAAGGATCCCAATTCAGCAGTCACCTTTAAGAACCTCCTTGGCAGAAATTATTTCACCGCAGACAAAAAAAAGAAAAACCGTGATCTAAAACTTTTGAGGAAAAAAAAAAAGAAAGATAATGGTGCCCCCAAACCTTCAACGATCCTCATGGTTGCCTATTAATCACTGAGGCTTGATTCCACCTCCAACACCCCCTTTGCAGCAGCAAAACGCTACTGATGCTTTCAGTTTGCTCCCAGGAGAGTGGAATCGGAATTAGGCCCTTTCTGCATCTGAGGATCTCAAAGTAGTCTTTAGTGACACTAGTAACTTATCGCTCTAATAAAGATGCACTATCCCTTATCGATGTTACTTTGAACTACACAGTATATCAAGATATATACAACACTTTATCCTCTCACTGAGCAAAAACAATTGGATACCTATTTTCTACACATTTTAATATGGTTTTAATATCAAGTAACCACAAACAAGAAAGTGGAATAACCCTTTAATCATACAGGATAGGAGGGGAACAATTAAATGAAACAGGATGGGATTTTATTATTATCTTGTATTCTGAGATTTGTCCTCAACTCCACCTACTGTTCACAGAGGAATGATAATGCATCTTTAGAAACATATCTCTTTTTACATTTTATACAGACAACAACAAAACCCAGAGTCTTTTATTTAAAGAATCAGGGGGGGAAAAAAAAGCCTAAAAAAAGATCTGAGTATTTTTAATGCTTTATTATATCCAAGTCTTGAACAGAAAAAAAAAAAAAAAGATGTAAACACGATAAATAAATAAGAAATAAAATGTAGATTGTTCCCCCCACCTCTTAAAATGTTTGACTTGGCCTTCCTAATGAAAATGTACTTGTAAGTGTCATAAGAATAAGATTTATTACATTTCAGAAGTCTGTTTTAGAATGAAAAAAAAACCCCAACAAACCAACAGCAAAAGAAAAAAAAATAATTAAAAAAAAAATGAAGCAATAACCAAACACCAGGAACATGAGCTGGGAGAAGGTTAAATTAATGGCGGGCAGATCTGCTGGAGCAGGCATGAGACAGCTGCCTGCCAATAAATAAGATAGCAGGGAAGAGGGGGGTGTCTTCAGTTTGTTTTCATTTTGTTTTTTCTTTTAATTTAGGATGAAGGCCAGGTGGATCCTACATACAGTAAGCAGCAAAATTAAAGGTTCAGATGAACTAAATAGATCATTTAAATAATAATTATAAAAACACAACGGAGAGCTACTGTCCCCAGCATGTTGGTCCCAAATCCCATCACACCACCAGCAGTTTGAGACTTACCCCATCTCCACACCAATGAGAAAGGAATGGATGAAGGTAATGCCACAACTGGGGAGGGAGAAGGAGGAACAAGAGCAAAACTAGAGTGGCAAACATCACCTGGAAGCTGAAAGTTTCCTTCAATGCAGCTGCTACTGCTCCTCCCAGTTTGGCATTGATTAATTCAAGATGTTATTAGAGGCTTCATTGAGCCAGTCGCTAGAGGGTTGACCCAGTACCAGCTGAAATTCCCTAGGCCTGTTTCTACCGACTTCAACAATTCTTGGTCAGACACCAGTCATAACAGCTCCAACACCCCCATTACATGCAGAACATGGAGACACTGCACATTTACAAATTGGCAGGGAAGGTACCCATGGAAAATACTGTTTTGGGTATGGGGAAGACAGTCAATTCCCAAAAAGCACAGCAGTAAACCTGAAAAGAATGCAGGGCCAAATCAAAATAGCAGCAAAGCTCAAGCTGTACCCGCCTGCCAGAAACCAAACAAAGGTAACGCTGATCCCCAAAATACAGAAGGCAGGAGAGCAGCAATCTCAACCCAGACATCCTCTGAGAGTGCTGAGGGATGAAACAGGTAGGCACGAGATAAGTGGAGCTTTTTTCAAATAGTAGAAAATAATTTTCCAGGCAGTTTCATATGGCTCCTGCCAGTATCACAGGACAGGTAAGGGGATCATCCCGTCCTGTGTCTGAAAAGGTCAATGACAAGGCAGCAGGCAGGGGGCACAGGGCCAGCTGCAGCTCCTTTTGGCAATGATTCAGGGAGCAAAAGCAAAGGTTGGCTTCTGTTGTTCCACTAGGAGTTAGGCTCTCTTGGGTTTGAGGAGGCACCTGACTTCCAGAAACCCCTAGTAGGAATGGTCCTGTTCTCCTGGGAGACAGCAGTCCTGCTCAGCTGGCCTCAAAAGTAGCTGCATAGCGTTAGGATTCACCACTTGTCCGTGTTGCCTTCTGCCCAAAACTGGGTGGAAATGACACACAGAGATGTTTTATGGAATTTTAGTTTTAGATTCTCAAGCCAGATTGACCCAAACAAGCATCTGGCAAAATGGAGACAGTTAGAGAAGCAGCAGTTTGACCTAAAGTGATATCATCTACATAAAACCCTACCAAAACAGGATCTTCTGTGCTAACTACAGGAAGTTTACGGTCTGCTTTGCTAAAAAGGAAGTTTTGATGTTCACGTAAGGACAGGAGAACTCCTATATCAATTTTACTTATGTGTAAGTTCAATTTGAGACCTCTAGCACCAGTATAATGATGGAAGTATATAAGCAATAAAGAAAACCTCTGAATCACAATCAGCTTTATGAAGCAAAAAGATCGCTCATATCTTTTTATTTCTGAAAGTTTTGGCAAACACCTGGGCTTTAAATAGTAATGATAAAAAAGCACAGCCTACCTTCAGAGCCAAAGTAGTGTCCCTTTGAAATAATTCAAGGAATGGGCAGTGGCCAGGGTTTGAGGGAAGCCAGTCCTGCTGAGTAAAGGTCCAGTTTCACAAGACTGAACTATATTAATTCCCAGTGGAATTGGTGAGGACTGCAGCAGTTTAGTTATCTCATAGCACAGACCCTATAATCACATATTGCATTTCTCCAGGTCCAGCCTGACCAAGAAATACCCTGGTTTCAGTTGATTTAAAAAAAAAAAAAAAAAAAAATATATATATATATAAAAGGACACGAAAATCTCATGCTAAAATAAATAGCTGCCACGACAGCTTCAATAGGCAGGACTAAATAGCTATCCGCTAAACGGCTTCGATGGCCAGCTGGGCAACCCTAGTGTGCATATGGTCATGGCTTGTCAGGGCCTTGACATCAACAGGATTTGAGCTTAGATCCAAGCGGGAATAATTAGGCACGTTACTGTTTTCAGTAGTGAACATCAGCACTGGAGAGCTCGTGCCCTCTGTGAGCACTTAGTAGTAGCAGCCAAGCCCACAGGTTGGAGAAGACAGAACCCAGGTCTAGGGAAGAGCCCTTCAATTTTTTTTGGGTCTTCAGACCAATCAACCCCAACAAAACCAGGTCAATTACAATGCAAAAGAAAAAAAAAAGAAAGAAAAAAAAAAACAAACAACCCAGAGGCCAAAGACAGAGCTGCAAATAACAGTAATCAATTTTCTTCCACAACAAATTGTCATTAGTAACCAGAGGTTATCAGGAGATTCATTCTAGTTCAAACAGGTCATCACTTGAACAATGCCATTCCTGCCTGGTCAGCAGCACCTCATGCCCTGTGCTGTGCTGGAGGTTGGACCACTGCCTTCTCCCCAGCCCTGGAAATTGGGAATCTCTGAGCAAACAACACATGCTACTATCAACTGGTGGATGGGCACTGCTCTGTTTCCCAACAACAAAAAAATCAGCAAGGGGACAGCTAGGTAGTTTCACCCTCTTATCTGCTGCCAGTCTCCATCCTGGATTTATAGGCATGTGGTACCACCCCTTTTTCAGTAGCATGTTCTGCAAATATGGCCAAGGGGAGGGGAGGGTTTAGTAACAGGAAGAGATCAGCCTCTGAGTCAGGAGCCCTGATGGGGAGGAAGATGCAATACTCCCTAGACAGCGGGGCAGCCCAGGAAAAGTAAACAACAAGCAGCAGATTTGATATCCACCAAACTGGGGTAAAACCCTGCCAAGATACTGGTAAGTGCCAGCCCAGCAGCTTTCCTGATGCTACTTTGGCCCTGAGATGCTAACTTGTTTTTTGAGGAGCCCAAGGGGATAAATATATCTACATTTAAAAAAAAAATAGAAGAAAAAAACAAACAAACAAACAAAAAACCCAAAAGGCTTTTGCATGTGCCTCCTGCTGTCTTCTATGCCCCAGAGTTACAAGTTCTGCCCTTGCCACTGAGCTCGTGGGCTCCTTTTCGTTCTCCCTCCCACAGACCTTCTGGCCATCCCCCTCCTGCCTGGGCAACCCTACATGTTTCCTACAACCTGTCCCAAGAGGAAAGATCCTAACAAGCCTTTAGATTTCAGAGCAACTGGATGAAATGTCATGGGATCAACAACATTGGAAATGATCAGCAGAGAGAGAGAGAGAGGGAAAAAGAAATTGCAAGATCAACTAACCAGAATGATCTAAGCACAGAGCACAATCAATCAATCAGATCAATTCACAAAGGAAGGGGATGACTAGCAACCATCTGCAGCTCGCCTTCAGTCCTGGCCAGGAGTGCTCCCCAAGTCCACTATGGCCATGAAGAGGTTTCCGTAGGTAGTCCCTACAGGAGGGACATCACCCTCTCCCAGCAGTCCTGGCACGTCAGTCCCAGCCTTGCCGTTTCCAGCCTCCAGGGAGCTGGCGTTGGTCTTCACTCTGCTTCCTGGAGCTGCAGCACTTCCCCATCCTTGTTCTTGCTGCCCTTGTGCTTGAACGATCCTGTGCTTGTCTCTAATCCCATGAAGGGGGGCTCCCCCCATGATGCTGAGGGGGAATGTAACATACCGGCAAAATGGGGGGCTGCAGGAGGATTACAATGCCAGCAAGGTGGGAGAGTTCAAGGAATCCGAGGACTGATCACCGCTGCTGCTGCTCCTTCGGTGAGCTTTGGAGCAGGACTCAGATGGGGAGAGAGGAGACTCCTGATCCAACACATTGGGGTAGGTGAACACCAAGTTGGAGGAGCCAGGAGTGATGGCTGGCGTTGAGGTCACCACGATGGGAGTGTTGAGTGCCTCTTCCCCATAAAAACCTCCAGCAATGCTGATGGGCTTAATGACAGACCTCTGGGCTTTGTCAAGAACCAAAGATGATGATGGTATCTCTTCCTCCACAGGCTCCTGCTTCACCACCACCGCTCCGCTCGCTCCAGTCCGAACGCTCTGGAGGCTGCTGGTTGGTGGACTCCGACGTTCCTCAGGGCTAATTTTGCACACAGGGCTGTGAGCCACCAGCATAAACTCCAGCTTCTCTTTCTCCTTCTGCAGCTCAGCAATCTCCTTCTGCAGCACTGACTTCTCCTCCTCCAACACTTCAGTTTCCTGCAAACATAAAAGGAATAAGTAAGTATCAGAGACTCTGGCATCACTCCTCACCTGGAACATAGCCATCAAGTCCAGTTCCCATCTGGCATATACACCCCAGACTCTTCATGAGCCAAGCAGGCACCAGGTCATTGCCAGCTAAGCATCTTATGTTTCATGTGTCTACTAGTAGGCTATTTCAAAACTTCACTGATCTAAGGGTTATAAACAGTCTTCTCGTGAGTTTACCTTAATTTTCTCATGGCCAGATTATACCTTTTTTTTTTCTTGGCCTTTTCTTGACTTAAATAACTCTTCTCCCTTGTTGTCTGCCTAACAGACACCCAAGAAAAGAGGACTCTGATCTCCTCCCATGTTTTTTTGTATTGGGCAAGTCACATACTTTTCACTTCTTAGACAGAGGTATCATACAGCAATCTTTAAACTCTTTCCATTTTCTTTCTGTAGTGCATATTCCAGAAATGTCTGCCACTTGTCTGTCGCTTGCACAAAGGAGTAACACTTTCATCTCCACTGGATCATCCCTTGATGCATCCTTGGATTAATACATTTAACTTTCCCATGGTCACATCACACTGATGGCTTATAGTCAATCTGTGAGCAATTAGTACCTTTCTACGTGAGGAGCTCACCATTTTAGAGAAGTACTCACCCGCATTCAGCACATGACTTCCCACTTTGCAAACTCCTTTCAATTCTATTACTTTAGTCACAATAAACCTTGAATTCTTCCTATAGGATCTCCTGCCTTCCCTACACTGAAAATACCTGCTGATTTGAGTCAGCAGCCCGTTTCAGTGGTATGCTTTCCCTGCTGCTGCTGTGCTTGTTAATAAGATGATGGAATACAACCAGCCCCAGGCTGTTTCTTGAGCAGAAGTGCTGGGGCCTTCCCTCCAGCCTTTTTCAACACAACCCACCATTGTCTCCTCTTCAGCCAGTTCCTTACCCACCCCACCATTCCCATACTCATCCTTACCTTCTCCAGTTTAACTAGTTATTTTCCCTGTGGCTCCAGACCACATGTCTCTGCGGTGCTTTGTGTAGGAAATCAGTTACCCTCACCAAAGAAAGGTCAGCCTAAAGGATGCAGCTTTAATAGGTAAGCATAACATCTGCCTTGTTTTCTACTGCTTTTGTATGACCCTACCGTCTGCAGTGCTTTTACCCCCACAGCCTGCCTTTGAGGCGCACATCTTCATTTCCACTTACAGAGTGATATTAATGGTAGGGAGACTGGTGCTAGTTGGGAAGCGAGCTCCCAGGATGTTTTGGGCATCAGCAAAGGAAATTTAAGCACCTGAGCCCTCACTAGTGTTAATGTGAGAGCAACACCTTTAGGCAGCCTTGGAAGGGGAAACCAGCATGTGTTTCGCTGCATCTTCCTCAAACTTGCTAGTGAAGGGAGAGCAAGGAATGCCCCTGCAAGCTGGTCCAAAGGGTGGGCAACAAGAAAGGAGAAATGTATGCAGAGCACGTACCGCCTGGAGTTTCTCTGTTAGCTCTCGACGCCTGTTACGACACTTAGCAGCTGCCAACTTGTTCCTCTCTCTCCGGATCCTTCGCTTCTCCTCTTCCTCGGGCGACAGCTGTGGGCAAGCGCCAAGAAAACCCACAATCAGATCTGAGCAAGGCATTCCTTGAAGTTTGTGAGGATTTAACCACAACGCAAAGGAAAAAGGTCTGATCCAGCAGGATACTGAGCACTCCCCCTCTTCACTGATGTCAGCAGAAGATGAAAGTGCACAGTATCTCTGCCTGCTCCTCACCCTTCTGCTAAGGCCCAGTGAAGATGGAGCAGGGAACAAGGAGAAGATTGTGTAAGAGGACAGTGAATCTGCACCAAGGCCAAACAGATAAAAGATGCTCTGATTGTTTCACAACTTGGGTGGTATATTAAGCAAAAGCAGAGCATGATGTTGTAAGTGCCTCTTTCTTGAAAGAAAATATCTGCTGCTTCCCACACAAAAATAGTTGCTAGCTTGAAGGTCGGGGATGGAGTGGAGGGGGGAGACAGGGAAATCAGCAGAGCGCCCATGAAGTCCATGAAGCAACAGTGATTTATACCACCCAAAAATCTGACCTCAGATTTTTGAGCACTTGGAGAGATAACACACTGTGCTTCTTGCATCAGCAGGCAAGGCTCCAGCGGTATCAAGGGCTTCCTGAGGCCAGCTGACATCCTCACTGATGTAAATCAGGAGCAATTCCATAGAAACCCATCGAGCAACATTTGCGAAACCAGAGGAAGTGAGCAGGAGCCCACAAGATCTGGTCAAGTCAGGCCTAGCTTCTGGGGTTTGAGATGAGGTTTTACAAATCCCAGCAGTGGATAGGTTTGCACCACTGCCAGGGCTGGGGAACGGGTACAGCGGTGTGTGAAGGGAGCTGGCACAGCCCAGCTCACCGTGGTGGCACACGGAGCTGGTACAAGCGGCCGGCTGTGGGGATTCACGGCACACGCTGGGCTATGCGTCCCTCCTCCACTGTGAACCGACCCAGTGCCCCGCACTTCAGCCTCACCAGGCTTTGGTCCAGTGACTGTAAACGAAAGTGAAAGGAGCACCCTGCAAAGCACATGTGGGATCTTCACCTAGAGCCAGCAGAGAATGGAAAGAAAAACCTTTCCCTAAAAGCTTTCAGTTCTAATGTCTTCAGGAACTGCCAAAATTGCAAATGAGACATTCACCTTCTTATGATCTTTTCTTTTTAGCATTATTTTTACTCTAGCCTTATTCTTGTTTGTTTGGGTTTGCCTTTTTTTTTTTTTTCTTCTTCTTTATTTCCTTAATTTTGATCTTCACGGGTTTAGGGAGCTTACTGCAGCATCTGGGCATTCCCCTTTCTCAGTTTTGTTTTTTTTTTTTTTTTTTTAATTATTTATTTTAGGGGATCTATTCTGTGCCTGTGATTTCACCTGCATGCGGTGCAAGCCCCTGGGTACACACTGAGCAGCACAAGCCCTTCTTGGACTTCAGGACATAGAGGTTATGTCCTTAAACTTTTCCATCGGCAGATTGCAGTGCCCAGTCTCAGGGTGGGGGGCACCTTCCACCCTGCTGGGCAGCAGCCAGCGGGGCTTTGGCATATTCCCATCCCATTAAGGAACCCTCTCAGGCACCGCTCTCGCCAGTACAGCTCCTGCCTGCTCAGTTCCCAGCCCGCATGTGGTGGGGGTAAAAATGTATTTGCACACAAGTACAGGAGCTAAGGCAAAGCATTAATCATGCCCACAGACTCTCTGCTGACTTGGGGCCTCTGCATACAGTTTCCAAGAGCCCTTTCATGCTTCAGAAGCGCAGACCTCATTGAAATATGTTGGGACTGAAATTTCTTCTCCCAGGGCCTTCAGTTATTTTTAAATTATGTTTGGGAAGCTATGCTTTGCGGAAAAAGTCTCATAGATGGGGCTGAAGCCCCTAATCTGGATGCGCTTAACATTATACCAGGTCTAAAAAGGAGTATTCTGTCAGCGTTTGCTGGATTTGTTTGAAAGCAGTTGGATTTGGCACTCTTCGTGCCCCTGCTGTAAGCATTATCTGTAGCTTGTCCAAGCCCAATACGTGCATTCTCTGGCAGAAACATTCATCAAAATAGGGTCTTTTCATAAAGTGTTACACAATGTTTTCCACAAAGACACTCCGTCCGATGCCGTGTCCAAAGCCCCAACAACAGAAACCTGAGCCAAAGAGCCACGGTAAAGCGCCCGGGTACTGCCTTAGCACGCGTCTAATCAAAAGGACTTGGCTTTGAATGACCCACAATGAATGGCTTGCAAACAAGCCACAGGCCAGGAATTGCTTGGCAGGCATCCTTCAGCAAATAACTCTGAACAACAAATAAAGCGGAGAATATGGTGATCTCTTCACGGCCAATTTGTGAACACAGAGGCAGCATTTGTCAAACAAATTAGTTGTTGCTAATTATTCCCCCAGTTCTCGTGAGAGCTTCCCTGGCTTTGGACACCAGCCCTGAACACAGGGAACCGGGAGGTAGCTCTGGCTGGCGGAAAAAGGCTGGCACGTACCCGAACCACCATGGCTACCCCATCCTTTCTCCCAAAATGGGGCCCTGGGTGTGCACAGAAGGTGTAGCTCACTCTGGACAAGTGACTTTAACCCTTTCCCTGTCTCTTTGGTCTAAACGAGACAGTAAGTCCGTATAAAATAATCCGACTGTGAATCAAAACAGATGACGTGGAAGTAAAAGTCGGGCTGGTGAGTCTTATTAGAAACAGACCTCATGCAAGAGCGTGTGCTCATGTTCCGAGAGTGCGCAGTGCCTCGCATTACACTGCTCTGCAGCGACCCACACAACTGCTGCTTGGGAACGATTCGGGGAGACCTAGATTGAGATTTTTTAAGGGAGGGAGGGTTGGTGGGTTTTTCCAGAGAAAACAGCCAAGCACTGTGAATAGCTATTCACCAGACAGCCCTGGAGAAGGCTGTTTCTCTCCAAGAAGAGACTGACAGGGCTGAAAGGAATTCCAGAAGATGAGATGCCTGCATCTAGTCCACTGCCCTGCCCCAACACAGGATCCAGGCTCTTGGCTTGTTAGTCCCATCAGGAAGCTGAACATAGGGTAGCAGTGTTACAGGCCACCCCATCCCAGCTATGAAAATGCCACTGGCTTGAGAGTAGAAAAGCCTCTGCTTATGGGATCCCCTCCTCACCGCTGGAAAGAGATCAAGTAATAACATGTTTGTGGTGGGAAGGTGGATTTAGAACCCAGGCAACCAGAAGACCCTTGCTACTAGAGTGAAGGTGCTCTAGGGAAGCTGTCCCTCCCTGCTTGGTACTGGCTGGTAGTGGTGGTATCACTCAAAATATCACCCAGCACTAGCTGCCACAGAGCAGATGTAAAACACCAGCTGATGTAATTTGGGTGTCAGATTCATAAAGGACCTATGTAAAAACTCAGAGGTTTCCTTCTGCCTAGAGTGGCAGAGACACTCAAAGTGAAACCCAGGGCTCGACTTCAGAGTTTCACCTGCTTTTGAAACTGAGCCGCAATGCGGCCCAGTGGTGCAAAGCATTTGATGGAAATTGAGTAAGTCTCACCATACGATGAGAAAGCAGCAATAAAATCACCCTCTGGCTTACACCCTGAGAAACCCCAGTGCTTGTACAGCCCAGGGGACAGCCCCCGGCACTCCCCCATGGGGCCGGGAGATCCCAAGGGAGGACAGGGGGAATATCTCCGCACCATGGTTACCTGCTCATCTCTTCGTCTCCTGCCCACTGTGGTCCCGATGGTTTTGATCACACCAGGTCGCTGAAGGGCGGTGTGTCCAGCCACTGAAGACAGCGAGGGCAGTGGGTGGCTGTAAGGGTGCGAACGAGAATAAGGGCTTGACATGGACGTGATGACGGTGGGCTGGACCATCCACTGCAGGTCTTGGCTGGTTGTGATGGCGTTGATCGTAGGGATAAAAGCGCTGCCTGATCCTGGCATATCTACTCGAAATTTCTAGGAGGAAAGGCAGGGGAGGAAAGGGAGAGAGAGAGAGAGTAAAGAAACCATCAATGAAAGCAAAACATAAGTGGTTAGTCAGAAACCAGCTAGGCCCTCAGGAGCAGCAGCAGTGAGGATCAAAGCAGCACCCGAAGCAATGGCACCAGCTGCCGGTACCTCTGCAATGTCCCGGGCTGCCCCTCCCCATCGCAGCCCCCCAAGGAAGGCACTGACCTCAGGCACTTCCCCTCCAAAGCAGCCCTGCCATCTCCCAGCCCCCTTTCTCAACCCTCCCCCCTACCTCCACAGCATCTTATATGCCAACCTCCCCTCCTGGCCAGCGTCCCCACTGCCACCACCTCCCGCCTGTGCCTACCACTCCTTCCGGCATGGAGCAAAAGGGGAATTAAGGAGTTTCTAGAGAAACACTTCTCTGCCAGTCCAAAGAAAAGGAAGAGAAACTTCAGTTCTGTAATGCCAATACCAAGCCTTCTTCTACCAATGGATTCCCCTGAAATTAGGGCTTGGTCCACATGGGGTTTGATACAGAAAGAACAGCAGCTTGCTTCTCGTTCAGTGGTTCTGTGCTCGCCACACACACAGGGCGAGAAACCCGGCCTCAGGATGGTTACGTGCAAGGATATGTATTTTAATAGCAGCCTATAAAATAGGTCTTAGGATTCAGATCGGACACGTTCCCTGCAGCTCTCCGCACTGTCTAGACAAAACAAGGCAGCAGTAAAACCAAGGCAGGTAATGATCTCCTCCAAAATACATGTACACCTTGTTTCAGACAGAGGTAAATCCATCTGGATAATATGCTGGCACTAAACTGCAAGGAAAACAATCGCTTGTCCCCGGAGGGGGAAGCAGGAGAGAAAGAATGCTTTTGTCTATGCACAGCTCCTTCAGGAGGCTTTCAATGGTTAGGCTCAGTTTTACAGACAGACATGCCTTGCTCCAGCAATCGCCGTGCAAGGGACAGGGCTCACAGGACCAGCAGCTGTCACCACCACCAATTTGTAAGCCATGAAAAGATCTCGTGAAAAATACATGTTCTTGGGTCAACAAACTAGCTTCTCAGAGAAGAGAGAGCCCTTGCATCAGCCTGACCTCAGCTCAGGTAAACGTCCCAGATAAGGGACAGCACTTCAACACAGATTTCCTTTTCAGGGTGTGCCTAGTCAAGCACCTTAAGTGCTTTGTTAAGCCAAGGCTACTGCAAATAGTATTTCACATTCTGATAGCTACAGCATTTCAGGCCAGTATTAGCCATAAGAAGTCCAACTGCCAATGCCTGGAGACCAGAAGATCCAGTTTGGATGCTGACAAATGCAGACTTACAGCTTTGGACAGCTCAAAATCTAGCAAGAAAGGACAAGAGAATGAAGGAGTGAATCGAGTTAAGTGGGGTGGGAAATTATACAAACAGGATGACACTGGCACTAAGACCTTGGCAAAAACCCCACCAGAACCTCAGAGATTCACCTGGAGCTCAAGTCCAGCACAGCCTCAGCATAGACCACATCTCAGTGCACACCATCTTTGTGGCCTTTCTCAACTACTGAGGGCCAGAGTTGCAGACTGTCAACACTACAGAGGAATTTACAGGCTCAAATCCCTTTTGCTCTATCCAGTGCAGGTTGTGGCCACATGGCACAGGAGAGCACAGATGCCCTGATGCCTCCACAACCATAACACCATAACAAAGGGATCTTAATCATGCAGAAGGGAGGAAGGTCAAGGCTAGTTAAACCACAGGTGCTCAAGTGACACAAGTTCTGCTTCCAGTTCCACAAGTGGCTTCTGCTATGACCTTTACCTACCTGGCCCACCATCCCTCCTGTACCCAAAAAGCAGAGAAGAAAGACTCTTGTCTTTTTTGCAGGGACCCTAGAAAGCTGTGGCTGCAAAACATACTGAGATCTTCTGGTGCTTTGCTATGCAAAGATGCTGTTTGCATTCCAGAAGAAATGACCTTTGCAGCAGTGCCACTGCACCCTGTGACACCCAACAACCTGCTAAAACATCCCCCATCAGAGGTCGGGAAAGTCAGACCCATCACCAAATCAGTCACGAAACATAGAAGTGTCTGACACAAAGATCCAACTCTGAGTTATTGATAAAGTGACTAATTGTAGTCACTTGTAGAGTGTACTTGTAGTCACTCTTGTATTCGATCCAGGACCCTTCTCAAACACTAGTGGAGCTTTCCTGGGCAGCAAAGGGGAGCTGCTCAGTTTAGCCACATCCCTCAGCAGCTCCGCTATGCCTGCTTGCTGACCCAGGGAACAGACCATTTGGACTGCAGTCCCTCTCAGTGTCACGCTCCACCTCTGTGACTGGCTTCCTTTCTAATCCCTTGAAATAGCTTATAAAAGTCCCCTAAACCTTTATTCTATGCTTTCCGAAGGTAGTATTTTCCCCAGATAACTAAGGAGCATGCTGCTGCGACAGGCTGAGTCTTCAGGAACAGAGTGTTTGGGCTACTGTTGGGTTTTACAGGCATTGCTTCCTGGCTCGACAGGCTTTCCTAACATACTTTGTTTTCCCTGCTAGGGCATTGCACTGGATCAGCTTTGTTGTGCCAAAATACTGCTGGCCCCCAACACTCTGCCTGGTGGTCAACACCTCTGACTCCCGGGAACACTGTTGGTTTCAGTGGCAGCAGGCCCTGAGTTCCCTGCTACCTCCCCTGCACAGTCCCTTTTGGCACCAGCCTTCTCACTTTGGAGCTCCATACCTTGCCCCAAACTGTAGCCCCAACTTTGCTTTCTCTTCAGAGAGCTTTGATGCCCCTTGGCAGCTCCACCTGCCCTCACCCACCTCCCCGTTCTTCCTTTTTCCAGATGCCCTCCTGCCATTTCCTCACCCAGGACACCCACAGCTCTCCTCTCCTGACCCAGAAGAGGCTCCTGGAGGCAACTCTCTGACAGCTCTTGTTTCTTATCCAGGAGCAAGTCACAGTACTACAGAAAAGATGTGGCGATGGCCAGATTGCAGGGCTACGCGTGCAGCGTGCACTCTCTCCTCCTGACCCAAGCAACACACAGACGAAGGTATCATGAAAAAAACCCAACCAAACAATAAACTAACAACAGCAAACAGAAAGAGTCCTGTTACTAAGAGTGCCAAGAACTGAGGTCAGTCTCTGCTCTTCCTCCATGGACTGGAACAGGCTACATTAGCAGGTCACACAACTTTGGTACACAGGCAGCATGGGAACATTGCAGGCTTTGGCTCTGTGGTTCCCTCCTCCTTCTTAAAGGGGAGTTTCTATACTGCACGCCATTGTGTCTCCGCTCCCCTCCTGATCTTCTCTTACGCCAGTAACTGGTCTGGAAATGGGTACAATGGGCACGGAAAAAAAATAATAAATCAAAGTCAGCAACAAAACCACTCCAAAACCCATCCTGAGCGCCTTTAACTACTCCTCAATTATCAAATACAGGGCGTATAGGATATATCCTAGAATAAATACAAGGCCCCCTCTTGGCTCTCCCATGTTGAACGCCTCCTCAAAGGAAAACTGGACACAGTGCTGGGATATCTGAGGGGAAAGCCGACCAGTCTGAAAGAGTACACAAACTCTTCCCATTAAAGTCTATGTTTACCACATGGCAAGTCAGTGATTAGGAAAATAGCATGACACGCGACTTAAAAGAAAAATGTTCCACTGCTGGGTTGTATGGGAAAAATAATTAAAAAGCATCAAAGTTCTGGCTCAGAGACAGAGTTTCCACTTAAACATGTGACTGATGCATCTTTTCTTGCTTGGGAAAAAAAAAACAAGAAAACAAAAACCAAAAAACACAAAATGCTAAAGAAAAAAAAATTCCTTCAGCGCATATTTTCTGCAGCGATAAAGCTGCAGATCTCCGAAGACCAGAATCAGCAGAACAGCCCAGTTGCTGGGGTAAAGGCAACACTTACATTTGATCCTAATCTACAACATCTGTAAGGATCAAGGGAAAGACAAAGTGCGAGGCCTTGAGAAATCTCCCGGATTCTTAAAGAAAACATTCATGTTCTCGCTAAGCCAGCGTCCTGCTCAAAGCCCCGTTACAGATAGTAACCCTAGAAACTGGGCTCTGGCCCCCATATCAAGCACCTCGCTGATGCCAGCTGCCTGGGGAAGACGTGCAGCCCCAGGAAAAAAAAAAAAAAAAAAAAAAAAAAAAAA